>LOJH01007590.1:3744-22559 GCA_001685095.1 Ellobius talpinus
ATATATATATATATATATATATTTGAGTAAAAAGTAAATACTTCCAAGATATCAGGTGTTTTAAGTGACAATTTTTTTCACTCGGATTATTTCACCAAGTCATTTTGTTCTATCCAAATGAATAATTTTGTTTCAATAGACTTAGGAAAATTTTACAGTCAAACAGAAATTTATTTGTATTCTGTATATGAAAAATGCTTAAATATGTCAGATTAAAAAATTTTAAAGTCTTAAAAACGAATTTTTTGAAAAATGTTTTAAGTTAGGATAATAAATGGGGAATATATTTTTGAAATATATTTCACATCTGGAAGGTGAAATTGATAGAAAATTTTATTTTGTTGCTAGGCTTGCATGAGACAGTTCTTTGGTCCTTTTAGGGCCATATTTAATATTCTACATGTAGGCATTATCCCTTTGGTTTGGTTTTGATTTTCAAGCAAAGACTTCTTAGTAGAACTTACCCAGCAAACTGTCCCTCGTCATTCAAGGTGTGTTTGGGATTTAGGAGTTTTCAAAACTTAAGGTTTACATTTAGAATTCCGAAGGGTATTTGTATACAGAAACACCGCTGCTTGTGACGACTCTGGCACTGTTGGGCAGTGCTTGGCTATCCCAGGCACCATTCATTCTTCACACTCAGAAGTGTCTGTATTCTGAGGGGAATAGATACCAACTATAAATAGCTTCTGTCAGTTTAGACCAGGTGGTGTCGTTCGATGAGGTTAGAGCGAGGAAGGAAAAACAAGCCTTGTTTTTCATAGGACTGGAGCCTTACTGGACATGCGTGCTTTTGAGTGCTGTTGCAGCGGGACATCTCACCCCAACCAGTACCCAGTGGGCAGTTCCCCTCTGTTGGGGCGCGGGAAACAGCAAGGGTCCATCAAATGTCCACGCATTTAGTCACCCAAGTAACAGGCGGTTCATCCTTTAGAGATAAAGTTTCAAAGAGACTTATTCCCATCATCTTGTGACTTCGGGAGATAGCAAAAGTCACTCCAGGAAGGGGCGTGGTCATCCCCCACAGCTGCAGCTCTTGGAAGACAGATTTCCTGCTCCCACTATTATTGAACCTTTGTGTCTGTTCTCTTTGCCCAGATCAGTGTACAGTCTCTCAGCTTTTGCTGTATGGACCTGTTTCCAGCTACCCCAGCTGCCCCTTGATCCTCGTCTGCAGCCTTTAGCCATTTTCTTTGTTTTTGGATTGGTGTCATGACAACTGGGTGGGGGAAAAACACAGGTTGGATTTTTTTCTTTTTATGTTAGAAGGCAGAGTCCTAATAAAGATGTAATTCAATTGCTGCTTACCTCAGTTGGATAAGTATTGCCACAATCTTCACCCTTGTGTTTGAACACTAGGCAAAAGAGGTTTTCATATGGAAACACTGCATAAAGACTAAAATAATAACTAGGTTATTGGATTTTATGAAGATTTCCGAATTTTGATATATTTCAGGCACAATTTTCATTTTATTATAACTTTGATAAAAATGTTAGCTTGGATCTGTTTGAGGATTCTTTGTTTTGGCTTTAGTTTTTTTTATATACATATTTTCTTTTAAGAATCAATAACAGGAGAGAGGTGGTTCCTCAGGTAAGAACACTTAACTGCTTTTGCAGAGGACTGGGGTGGGTGCCTTTCCCAGCATCTACCCTGAATGAGGCTCACAATCATCTGTAACTCCAGCCCCTGGGGGCTCCAGCTCCCCCTACTGGCCTCCACAGGCACTGTGTGATTAGGCACAAATACACACACACACACACTTACACATACATACACACACTTAAACAAACTTTTAGAAAAGAATCAATTATGTAGGCAGGTGTGGTGATACTTCTGTAACCATAACACTTGAGAGTCAAAGGCAGGAGGATCAAGAGTTCAAGGTCATCCTCGACTATATAGCAAGACTGAGACCAGCCTAGACTAAAGAAGACATTGTTTTAAAAAAGAAAACAGTATACCACAAAGTAGCAAGGGTTGTAAGTTGGTCAATAGAATATTTGTCTAGTGTGCATGAAATCCTCAATATCAAATAGATCATGTGAGAGCAGACTTATAATCCTAGCACTTGACAAGTGGAGAGAGGATCGAAAGTCCAAGTACATCCTTTAGTATGTTCCCAGTTTGAATCCAACCTGTGCTGCATGAGATCCTGTCTCAAAAAAAAAGAGTAAATAAAACTAAAACTATGTAACTTTTGCTCTGTATCCTTTAATACTCATTGACTGAATTTAAATATTAAACACCATGAAATGTGGTTAAAACCAAAGCTGTGAAAAAAAGCATATTTCATTTATGTTGCCATCTGTTTAATAGACCAAAGTGACCCTCTCTTTGTCCTTCATTTCGTGGAAACTTGGGGTGCGTGCGGGAGTTAGGGATGCTGTCCTGGCTGCTTGGGATGGGGAGAGGGCAGTTGCAAGAAGGGAAGAACAAAAGAACCCCTCGCTCCCCCATATAGAGTCCTGACTCTGGAAGCTGTGGTGTGCCCCGCACTTCTGGGACAGCTTTCAGGCTTGGGTGGCAACACAGGTGTGGGGAAGACTGAGTCTGCTGGAGGAGGTCAGTTCAGAGAGGTAGGACAGACACCCGGGTTGGCAGGCCTGGGTGCCAAGTGCAGAGAGAAGGGCTCAGCGCAGTAAGGGAAATCGGTGGATTCAGCATGCCTATAAGAAGTGTTGAAATACCCGCCGTGGCGCTTACTACTTCCTTTCTGTTTAACTTCACTGATGGACCTTTGTTCTAGCTAGAGCAGCCTCATGTGAATGCACTTGACAGTTCCTGTGGCATTGCCATGGAAATGTCTTAGTGTGACCCAGGCTAATTTTGTCTTTTTACTTCATTTTAATTTAACTGTAAAATTTCCCCCTTCAGACTCAGCATCCTGTCCTTCTGCCCCATAGTCCTGCTTCCAAGAAGCAGGCTTTTCACTTGGGAAGCTGTTCCTTTCCTCTTGCAAGGCACACCGATGAGTTTATTTCATGATTCAATTTCAGAGTGTGTCTGAGAATGAGTGGGGAATCCAGACGCCCATACCTTCCGATGGTAATCGGTCTGTGGTTTGTGTCTAACAGTTTACAGCAAGTGTTTACTGATGCTGTTTACTGCCATTCATGAGTCTGTTCTTGGTCATAGCATCTCCACTCTGACAACCCAGCCAGAGTCCACTGTCCTTCCCCACTGTGTTCCCTGGTCAGTGTACCTGTGTAGCCCTCGGGGTTGGCAGCCTCGCCAGCTACAAGTACTAGGACCCCTTGGGTAGTCTGTGGTTTGAATAGTTTGCCTATGGTCCCTGAGAAGGTCTGTGTGCTTGGGTTAAACCCTGAGTGGATGTTGAAAGACAATTGTACCCTTGAGAAGTGGGTCCTAGCTGGGGTGGGGGGAGTGACGGTGGGGGTATTGTCCTCAGAGGAAGATGAACACAGGTCTTCAGGGACCCTGAGTGAAACAGCTAGCCAGGCTACTGATTTCTTTGGTTCCTGTCTCTACATAGGGTCTCTTCCTCACTCGTGACCCCTCCCAGAATACCTTCTGCCATATCATTCTGTGGCTCACAGGACCATGCCAGCGGTAGAACAGATGCGAGCTTGATAAACTTCTACCAAGTATTGGGCTTCAGGTATTATTTTCATAGCAACAAGAAGCAGAGCGGGCCGTTGTACCTTGCCGTTTCCTTTCTCGTTCTTCCCTTGTCCTCTGTTCTTCCTAGTGCAAAGCTTTGTTTTGGCATTTTTTTTAGTTTGCACAGAACATAATACAATTTTCTTCTCAACTTATGACATAAAATTGAAACCTCGTTTGACACAAGTTTCCACACAGTCAAAAATACACCATGTTATCTCTCAGTTCCATTTTTTTCTTCTTCTTTTTTTTTTAACCCCCCTGGAGCTATCTCCTGTCTTGCTCCAGGCTGACAGATGTTCTTCAGTCTGGCAGAACATATGTTAAGAGCTGAAGAAGGTCCTTAAGGAGTTTGTTGATGAAATATATTTCTTGGTACTCACTGAATTCTGTTTTGGATCTTGGAGGCCTTTGCATAGATGCTAAAAACATCCAGGTCAGTGAATAGATACACGGTATTACCATAATCTGTTATCATAATTGCTGGGCACAGTTCCCATAATCTTTTTATCTCTGTGGTTGCTTATTTTTTTATTTTCAGAAGAATTTCTATGGTTTCTTCCATCTGAATGTATTTTCAATCATGCTACATGAGAGATTGTTTTCACTTCCAATGCAGCGGTTAGACATCTACATTCTAAATCAATGTATTCACCAATCACTGATGCTTTGTTATCTGAGAGAGAGAAATGGTGGTCTCTCTGGAAAGCCCAGGGCTGGCCTTCCTGTCAATTCTCTTAAATGTGCTAAGGTGACCATCATGGGCTTTGAATACCACCTTTAGAAAGCTGTCTTTGAACCAATGTGGAAGGCATGAAAAGGATGAAGTTTAGCAAACAGAACTCATCTGAAGGACATGGAGAAATAGCCATTGTCATTCTGCTTGCTTCTCTGAGTGTGTAAACCTGACATGGCTAGAAGCGAGTCTTTTTCAAGTTAGGAGAATAACAACAAAGAGAGGTTTTATTGGAAGAATGGGCAGTGAGTGGACCAGGAAGGAAACTAACTTTGAATCAATAACATTTGTCACAATAGCTGGGCAAATTCTGGCCCCAAATGAGAGCCAAAGCTTCTAGAGATTGAGGATGGCCCCAGGTCATGCAGACACAGTTTTCAATGGGGTTTGTGCAGTGCCACCTGGACGCCATCTCGGCCCCTGATACTCGGGTCCATCTTGAGATGCTGAGAAGTCTGGGGTGTGGCCTTCTGCCCCGTTCTGCCTGGAGCCATGGGAGAGGAACAGGAGAGATTGCTGTTTCAGAATGGCTCATGGGATAAATAGCACGTACTTGAAGGCCAGGGAGTTTCAACTGATGGGAATTGGTGAGTGTGCTGGGTATAATGGCTGTTTTGTGTGTTAGTTGCAAAGACTGGGTAGTCCCAAAAGTTCATTCCCCATTTGATATGTGAGAGAGAGAAAGAGAGAGCCAGAGACAGAGACAGAGAGCAGTGGGGGAGGGATCAGGCAACCAGCTTCCCTCTGGACATAGGTGTTTGTGTTCATAAACTCTGCCAGTCTTGGAATTTTCAGATGTTTGAGTGTTTGTGAATACCAGTCTATTCTGAGCCGACTCACAAAAGATAAAAACGTATAAAATAACTCTCAGGGAGAGTATAAAATAACTCTCAGGGAGAGAAATCGTGTACCCACCTGCACCCACTTCCACACAAGTCCGTTGGAGTGGTTTCTATCTTCATGATTTTTTTCTCACAGTATTCTTAGTCTGTCCAGTACTTTGTGATCACACTATTGGTTCTGTGCCTGCTTCTGTGACCTGGCTTTTTTCTCATGGGGACACAAGCGGCCTTTCTTCTGGTTGAGAGCTTGGGCTATGTTTTCTGGGTGACTGTGGCTTGACAGTTAAGCCTTTCAGGCTGCAGCCAAGGGTGACCTGAAGGCAGCTCTTGTGTGAGCCATGTGCCGACTGTGTGTGCGGTCACTTGCTCAGCTCCAAATGTGTCTACCTGCACTGCTGCGCTGACCACAGAGAGCTCCAGGACACGTCACACACCCCTTCTGATGAGAACTCTGGGACGGTGGCTTTGATGAGCAGCTGTCCAATTCTAAATGGTGGTTTCCTAGGCCCTCTCAGAACAGCATAGTTGACAAAGACACCCGACTCCACCATTTCCTTCAATTACTTAGGTTCATGTTATCTCATCTACAAAGTGATGCTGGGCTCCCCCTTCCCTGGAGCCCCTTCCAGTCTCACAGCTGTACTGTGCAAATCTGAGCTGCTGGCCTCAGAGAATGAACCCCCTGCAAGCATTGATGGGAGAGAGCTGAAACCAAGGATAAAATGCTGCTGGTCACCTGGAGACCAAGGAAAGTGTCTTTTTACAAGCAACATGACTTTGCAAGGCCTTGTGGGAGGGTCATGAATACAGAGTGGCTCTTGCCCAAGAACATCACCTGATTTTTGAAGCAAGTTTTCTACACATTAAAGATGAATGTGTTTATCATCAGCAAATTGTGTGTGTGTGTGTATGTGTGGTGTCTATATATGTGCAATACAAGTGTGTCAGGTTGAGAATTAAAGCTAACTAAGTCATTCTCTCAAAGAGACCTGAGATCAGCATGTAGATCAGAAGGGACCTAGGGGCATAATTCTTGCCACTTTAACACAGTAGCTTCCTCTACACACACACACACACACACACACACACACACGCAGAGGGTAAGACTAGAGAGAGAAAGACTAGGCAGAGAGAGAGAGAGAGAGAGAGAAAAGAGAAACTAAGTGGAAAGAGTATGAACTTTGGAAACCCAAAGCTCGCCTTCAGTGAGCACACCTCCTCCAACAAAACCCAACAACACGTAATCCTTCCCAAATAGTTCTGCTGACTGGGGACCAGCTATTCAAACATAGGAGCCTATGGGGGCCGTTTTTATTCAAGCCATTACACCCATCTTCACACACACCTTATCCTTCTCTAGATTGCCTGTGACACCTGACACATTGTGAATGCTGTATGGATACATGGTACTGTCAGAGAACCAGGGCATGAAGGACAATGTGCACGTATGCAGGACAAGCAGAGTGAGTGTCTGGCTACTCTGTCTGAGGCTGGGTCAACCTTCGTGTGAGGGCTACATGTTAACTGAACCAACTCCATTGTTTAAGGTGAGAAGGTGAGGGTTTATTACAGGTCTCAACGGCAGGGTCCTTATTTGTAAGACATCAGCAAGGCAACCCGCTGGGACCAGTTCATGTTTCCTTAGGACTGATAAGGAAAGGCGTGCCACTGAGGGGACTATATGAGCACTTCTGCTTTGTGGATCAAAATGTAAGCTCTCAGCTACTGCTCCAGTGCCCTGCCTGCCTGCTGCCATGTTCCCCACTGTCACGATCAGACTCTAACCTTCTGGCACTGAAAGCTCCAATAACCGTTCTCTTTTCTAAGTTGCCTTGGCCACGGTGCCTCTTTGCAGCAATAGAAGAGTAACCAAGACAACAGGCATGTTCTGCACGCTGCTAAGGACTCAAGCAGCTGCAGATCTGGATGCTACATAAGGTAGGGAGTGCCTATGAGCCAGTCCTTTGCAGATACTATGCAGGACTTAGCTCCTGAAGTATCATTTTTAAACAGGATTTTTATTTATACCTTGAGAATTTCAGACTTGTTTATATAATATATTCTGATTGTATTCATCTACTATTTCCCTGACTCAACAAGCCCCTCCCACCTCCATCTCCTCTTCCTCCTTCCCCTTCACCTCCTCACTACCCTCCCCTCCTTCATCTCCTACTCCTCTTCCTTTATTAACCCACTGAGACCCATCAGGGTTGCCAGTTCACACGAGGATGCAGAGCTGTGCATTAGAGCATGGGCAACCTAAGGAAAAGTTTCCATCCCTCAGTTACCATCGACTGCCAGTGGCTTCTCAGCTAGGTACGGGCCCCCACTATCCCTCCATCACTGCTGGAAAGTTGAATGACTTGGTCCTTTGCAGTCTCCATAGGTACCCACATCTGATGTGAATTCTTGCATGCGATCGCCATGGCATGTCCAGAAGACCATGTTTCACAGCATTTCTGCCCTTCCTCCAGCTTAACTTATGTTCTTTCCCTCCTCTCTTCCTTGATGTTCCCTGGTACTTGGGACAGGGTACAATGATGACATAAAGGGCCCATTTAGAGGTGAACACTCACAAAGCTTGATTTTTTTCTTTTTTTTAGGAGGATTTGGGGTTTGGGAGATTCTTGGTATTTTGTTCAGTTTTCTGCAGCTTTAAAAGAATAATCAAGGTCTGGGGTCTGGGGTGGAACTCGGTGGTAAAGCACATGCCTAAAATGTGTGAGGCCTGCGTTTTTAATCCCTGGTACTACACACATGCCACAAGCATATCCATACACACTCACACAGGCATCCCCCCCCACACACACACAGAGCGAGCGAGCCAGTGAGAGAGTCAACAGCCTAGTGCAAAGAGGGAGCATGTCCTTGTGGGGACAAACTGTAAAGGCCATGCTGAGCAAGTTCCCTCATTCTGCTCTTCTGAATACAGAAAAGTGAGATTATTTGCTGGGACAGAGCTCCATTTGCTACCATCAGCTCTGGGAGAACTGGAAGGGCCCCTGAGGCCAGCAACAGGCCAGAACATCTTTAGGTCCTTTTGGTGGACAGAAGTGAATGGGGCATGGGGCTGTTCCAGGAACTGGGGACCCCTTCCACTGGGCCCTGTGAGTCTCTTCAGGATCCAGCCCCTCTGCCTGCTCGCTCAGAGTCTGATGAGAAACTGACTGAGCTGCCTCTAGGATTTCTGTGCTGTGTAATTTGGGAGAGGAGAAAACACCACAAAAGGTGTTGATCTGAGGGGCCCTGCAGATTAGGAGACTTCCTCCCTCCCATGAATCAGCCTGGCATCAGGAAGTGCAGCTGCCTGGGTTGCCCCAGCCCCCACAGCCATCACAGGGCTCTGGTGACAGCTCCCAGCACAACTTCCAGAAAGAGCCTCTTGCAAGACCCATGTGTCTAAGGATTCATGGTGGAGGGATTTTAACTGAAAGGGTATATTGGTTATTTTTCTCAGTGCTGTGGCAAAAGTTACCCCCCCCAAAAAAAAGGGCACGGAAGGGCTTATTCTGGCTCACAGTTTAAGGATCCAGTCCATCATGACAGGGAGGACTTGGCAGCAGGAGCTTTAGGCTACATTGCATCTTCAGTCAGGAACCAGGGATCAACAGATGCTGGCCCTCAGCCTGCTTTCTCCTTTTTATTCAGTCCGGGGCCCCAGCCCATGGAACGGTACCACCTGTAGTAAGGATGGGTCCTCTCCCCTTAACCTAATCTAGAGAATCCCTCACAGCTGGACCCAGAGATTTGTTTCCATGGTGACTCTGAGTCCACCAAGTTGTCAGTCAAGATGGAGCACCTCAACTGTTTCCCTGAATGCTGGGCTTCCACAGGACTTCCTTAGAACCCCAGGGGAAATGTGAATAGTGCCCCCTGTAGTCAGAAGCTGTGTATCTGCCCTATAATTTCAGGAGTCAGCTCAGAGCCCCAACCTCCTTATGGAGACCAGAGTGCCAGAATGAGGTACTCTCTATCCAGGCTGCATGCCGTCCTCACCTGAGAACTATTCAGAAAATCTGATTTCTGGGCCCAGTCCCAAGATTTGAAGATCCTGGAGGGCTTGGGATCCTACCACTGGTACGGTAGGGAAAGTGTCAAAACCCTGACACCTGATAGAGCAGCGCTCTTCTTGTGGCTGAACTTGCTGGTGCCAAGGAGCTGTCCCCAGCATCACTGGGAGGCATAGGTAGTTCTAGACTGCTTCTGCAGGCTGCACTGGGCTCTCTGAATTTCTAAGAACCATCAGAAGCTTTGAAGCAGTTGTTTAGAAGGTAGACAGCCCTCCTCTGCCTGTTTTAATCCCCTAATAAAGATAAAAATATACAATTTATTCCAAGCTCTAAAGTTCCTTTCTGCCCAGCCCTGAGCCCAGCTGGACCAGCACATCTTGGGCTGTTTGTAGACACTGCTCACTGCCTTCTGAGACTAAGTCTGGCAGATGAGAAGCCCGTGGTGTTATGCTGTGTCTAAGCAGCCAGGAGTGACCAGATCAAGCTAATTATCATATTCATGACCTCAAAGACTCAAGTATTCCTCAGGTCCCAAGACCACCACTCCCTGCCTTCTGGTCACATCCCTGACTGGTAACTACCAGTATATCTTATTTCTTTGAGTTTCGGTGTTCTAGACTTCACTTCTATTTCATTGATCTTTCTTGGGGAGATATGAGCAAATAAATGTCTGTTCACCACAAAGAAACCAGTTGGACCAAGTCTAGCTTGGTGAGTTAGTGAGTGGCCAATAGGAGCACAGATGGCCCCAAGGCAGCCACTTCCACCTAAAAGCTCACCAAGGCTGCATCTCTGACTCCTGCCCAACTTGCTGGCAGCTCCCAAGAGGAGTGTCCTTTCCCCAGCTTTCCTTCCCTTGAGTTTTCTGAGCCTCCCCCCCACCCCGGGGTGGGGAGCATTTCAGTTCTGAGGAAAGAATTGCATGGCATCTAAGTGATAATGTGTCTTGTTTCTCTATGCCCGACTCATTTCATGTCCTCAGTGTCCATGGATTTGTTGTTAGAAATGATAAAGTTGGCTTCCTTTCCATATCTACACAGTACTGACAGTCTATGCCGACCATATTGCTTTATCCTCTCATCCACTTGTGGGCCGGTCCCTAGGCTGGTTCTGCCTCCTGGCTATTGTGAGTAGCATTTCAACGAACAAACATGCCACTGTTTTTTCCACATTCTGATTTCAAATCCCCAAGATGCATGCCCAGAAGTAGAAGGTGGGTCCTATTTTCAGCTGAGGTCAGATGATTTACTTTTCCTTTAGTTTTGGAGCTAAGATGTTCTTTTTACCCTAGGGATGAGGCCTCTTTTGTTTCTGAAAATGTACGTCTAACTTAAACATGTGTTCTGCCTCCTTATTTAATTCTGTATTTGGGGACATCAGTGTTACTTACATTGGATCTTCCTTGCCTTTTAGAATTTTTTAAGTTCTGCACCCTTTTTCTCAAGCTCTTGCCTCCGTGAGTGGGGTCCCTGCAGACTCAACATCTGTCCTCTTTGCTGCTCAGAATGATACCTGCCATTTATTTCTGGTCTTTACCCCACCACATACAACCTCAGTCAATTGGTCCCCAGCGCCTTTCCATTCCTGCCCCTCTTTCCCCTCACAGACAACTGCGGTTTAAGACTTTGGTCAGCTACCTTCTTTGGGTATCTGTTTAGTGCTCTCAACCCAGAACCATGCTTGGGCAAACATTCTTCATCTGCTGTTAGTTTTTCCTGTTGCTTCTCGCCTTTGATTTCCTTTGAGTAACTTCGTAGACTCCCAGTGGGCTCATCTTTGAAATGAATCATGGAAGTAGCAGGACATCAAACCCAGATTGTCACAGGCAGGCCATCTGTGTTCACAGATCCCTCAGAACAAGAGGTACTCTGTGCCTCGGAGGACCCCTTGGAGAAACATCACAGGGGTGAATCCAAAGAACATGAGGGGTGGCAGAACAGAGCCTGCCTGTGCTTCCTGCAGAGGGTAAGAGGAGGCAGAGCCAAGAAGGCCCAGGGCTGGCTGGTTTACAAAGTGATGTCAGGCTCTGGAAGAGGGGCTTCCCTCATTGCCTGCTTCTGTAGAGGGATCAGAGCAGTGGACAAGCAGGTTGGTATATGAGAGCCTGATAAAGGCCGTGGTTCGAGGTGGACTTTGGGTTGATTTGTTTACACTTTCTCTGAAGATTGCTCAGTGCTGGGATGGATATACCCCTAATAGCAGCAAGTCCCTGCTATAAAAACGCCAGAAGATATAATAAAAAAAAGCTGTAGTTAACACACACACCTCACTCGGTTCCCACAGCGAAGATCTGAGAAAGAGGCCAGGGAGGGAGCAAGCAGTAAGTTTGGAAAGCACCCAAACTCTCCAAGACAAAACACATCATCAGAGCCACACCCAGCTGGGAGTTCTCAAGTGGATTCCTCCTTTCAGAGCTCTCCTCACTCACTGAATCCCTTACAGGGCAAAAACTTCTACAGTGAACAGGAGTTAAGGCTTCAAGGCAATGGTTACACAATAACAGAAGGAGACATAGCAACCCTTAGCCTGCACACACACAGGTCAATAGGGCATCAACATGCATAAAGTAAACCCTAACAAGGTCAAAGACATAAAGAGAAGATGCCAATATTATGATCTGGAGTTTCAGTTTCCCCCTTTCTATAATAGGTAGATCAAATAGAAAATCGATAGTAATGAAGAGGCCAGAGCAACACTGTTCATTAACCTGGCATCTGTGAGATGCTTTGTCTCACAACAGAAGAATGCATTCCTCTCAAGCTCACCTGGAATATTTACCAAGATAAAATACTTGCTTAGAAAATCTATTAAGTTTAAATTAGAAAAGCCAGGTGAATACTTTTCTTCCACACGTGCCCTGCACATACAATATGGAGGAAAAGTGTTCATACCCATAAAATAATACTTTTTTAAAAAACTGAAAACAGGTTACCAGCATTTTGAGAATGATGTCCAGAGTAGTGCTAGAGGAAACTTCCTGAATCTAAGTCCATGGCTATAACAGAATTCCTGAGATGAAGCACCTTATAAAGAAAAAGAGTTTAATTTGGCTAACAGTTTAGGGCATTAAAAACCCACGTTCCGGCAGCCACTTCAGGTGAGCACCTCAGTCATGCCATCCTGGCAGGTGACACCGAGTGGCAGAAGAACATGGTGGGGTACTGGTGTGAGTGGGACCAAACTCGTGTTTGTTGTAACCTTGCTTTACAACTATCTACTGTCAAAGGGACTGACCCAGTCCCCTGAGACTTAACTTAGTGCCCTCAGATAGCCATTAATCAGACCAGACCCCACTTCTTACAAGTCCTGCCACACCCTGACCAAGCTTCCAACATACCTTTGAGTGGCACACCCTTGCCGTGATGATACAGCAGATAAAAGAAGTGTGTCAAGTCGGTTGCCTGTAATCCTAGGTGAGGGTGCGCTGTGGAATTCTAATAAATTAATCCTAAACCACAGTGGCGAAAACTTTAAAACCAGAAATAGGAGACTGTAGACAAAAATTAACAAAACCCTCCTCAAGCCCTCAAAATTATCAACAGAATTATTAAATCATCAAACATGGTTTACGATTTAAAAAATTTTTTTTGATATACCCTAAATTTGGTACGTGGCTTTAACCAGGATGTGTGGGGAAAGTGTGGGAAACCGTGTGCCCATCCTGACCAGGAACTGCCGTGTCCGCTGACCCTTCTCGGCTGGCGGGTGTTTGTATGGGATCCCTGCCTTCCGACCCGACCTTCATTTTGACTGTGAAATTAACAAACAGCCTGTCCCTGGGGCCTCTCACTTCTGCTTTCTGTCTTGTCTTGCTTACTGACACTTTGAGGAAAAGCCACTTCCCTAGTTACAGACACCAGTCAACAGCAGCAAACCTCCACTGTTCTCCTGGACCTGTTCTCCATTACAGCCATCCCCATTTTCAAGCCTGCCAGTTTGGTGTGGTCCACACTCCGTGCCGCCTGGAGCCTGGGAGCCCAGGCCTTCTGTGAGTCCAGGAAAGTAAGTCAGATCTGCAGCGATCAACAGTGTGACCCCAGGGCTCTGCGCCATGGACTGGCATGGGAGGGCACGCCAGTATCAGAGTGTGTGTGTGTGTGTGTGTGTGTGTGTGTGCTTCCCTGGCTGACACCATACCCTGGCTATGTTCGTTCATCTTGAGCTGTGAAGGACTTGACAATAGTGTAATTCTCATGTGACAAAACTGTATTTCTCCCCTGTATACGAAACCTTCGTCGCTTTCTTTGAGCTTTGGGGGTGATTTGTGTGTTTAGATACAGTCATGAAATCTCAGGAGTCCATCATAATTTCCTGGAATATTTTATAGTCATGAACTTCAGAAAAATCTGGGTTTTGTTAAGCAGGTATCGCGTGTCCTTTGTGTCTAACTTAGGTTTACTTGGCTTCTGTAGAGGCCTTGAAGGCCTGTGTAGATTGTTTTTATGAGGTGGGCAGATGGGGAAGTAAAGATAGTGCCTAGACTCCAGCGGCTTCAGCCAAGCCCCCACGTCCTAAACAGAAATGGCGCCTGCTGGTCACAGTATCCACTGTGGCCTCCACCCTTGCCTCCTAACTGGGGTTGTCTGGGATAGGGCTTCTTGGGGCTTGAGGTGGGAACCAAAGGAACACTCTAACTTGACTGTTCACCTGTCCTGGTTACTTTATCCTAAGATGGTGGCAGTGAAAGCTAGGAGATATATTTATCATGAAATGTCTGATAGGTATTTTGTGTGTGAGTTATGTGGTATGTATATATGTGGACATGTATATACCTATATGTATGGTGTGTGTGTGTGCATGTGTGAGAGAGAGGTGAATGTATATACGTGCATATAGTGGTTATACATGTATATGTGTGTATATATAGTGTGTGTGTGTGTGTGTACCGACACACACATGCCAATGCCATGGTGAATGGATGTCAGAACACAACCCCGAGTGGACACCACTGGGGTTCAGTGCTGTGTATATAGTCTTCCTGGCCCACGAGCTTTGGGGATTTCTCCTGTCTCTACCTTCATTTTATAGTAAGGTACTGGGACTAATGATATTGCTTCCATGCAAGTGGGGAGGGACTTGGATGGTTGGTTTCTCTGCTGTGCCAAGGGCTGTTCATTTGCTCTACCTGCCTGGCCAGTCCAGGGGGAATATGGTCTACCTGCTTCCCACTCTGGCAATGTCAAGTTAAAGAGGAAAATGCTGGCTTCTAGCAGAAGTTTACAAGTTTTCTGTTTAAAATTCTCCGAGAGACATTTGTACCAATTTCCCATTCTTTGGCCTCCTTGCTGAGTCTTCACTAGTCAAAAGCATGTGTGGATCTGGCGCCCTGAGACCACAGAACCTCCGCTTGAGAGCACTCTCTTCCTTGTTCCAGAAGTGTCTGTCATCTGCAGGTCGTGTCAGCCAGTTGCCACGAGGTGCAAAAAGTATACTCAAGAACCAGAGTACATGCAATCCTAGCTATGGCACCTTTTATTCCAGAACTTTCTTCTCCCTTCATGTTGTTAGGGAAACAAGAGCATGCTTGTTCTCTCTGGCACAGCACTTGCTGATGAGCTTGTGGTATCTGTTCAACAGGTTGATCAGATGGAGCTGCAATTTAGATTTGAAAATTAAGTGCACCAGAGGCTGGGGAGATAGCTTAGTTGGTAAGGCGCCTGTCAAGCAAGAACAGAGACCTGAATTCAGTCCCCAGCTCTCAGATTTTAAAAAGCTGAATGGCTGGCACTGGGTAATTAGGGTGCTGAGGAAGTGTGGAGAAAGGCAGAACCCTAGGGCTCAAAATACAAAGTGGATGCCACCTGAGGGACAACACTGGGATCACTCTCCGGCTTCTACACATATGCATACCCCCATGTACACGAGTATGTACACATATTAAGTGCTGGTTAATAAGGTGGGCTGGTCGCTTGTTTGTAAGCAAACAGTTAATAGTCTGTGAACCACAGGTATCCTCTGGGACTTGTGCTAACGGTGTCAAGGTGGGCATACGGACCAGCTTAGGGAACTTGCCTGTGGACTCTGAGAGTGCCCATGGGCCTGCTGAGATGTCAGCCTTTGTCAGGTGTGTTTCTGGGGTTCTCTGCTATGAAGCTGCCTCACACCGCTCTGGTTTTTCATTTTATTGTCTCTCTATTTCTGAACGGTGGTGGACATTCTGCAGGCCAGCCTTGACTATGCCTCCTCTCTTTGAAGTGCAGGCCTCTGTAATATGAGAAGATTCCTATGCTTTCCGACGGTACAGAACAGGGGCAGGGGGAGGGGCAGCTCCTCTGAGAGGTGTAGTTCCTCCTTGAGAGGCTAGGTGTCTGTGCATGGTGACATCCAGGCAGGGTACAGGAAGGCTGAGGGGACAGACCCCCACAGGGTAGCATCCCAGAGGACAAGCTCCTATCTGCCAGTGAAGCCAAAGCCGCTGTCCTGAGCAGTTCAGGCCCCGTATTCCCCTGGGTCCATTCTCCCCTGCTCAGGCCCCAGCCTGTGCCCATGTGTTTTCTGCATGGTAAGATCCCACAGAGAAGCCATGTGAATGCTCACAGCTCCAGGAAGAAGAAGAGTCATGGGCAGTTAGCTGCAGAGCCCGGTGCTGTGGGGTGGGCCTGTGGCACCTCCTTTTCCTTCATTATTTCTCGTTCACTAACCAGCCTGACTAGCCTAGTGAGACTGATTCTCCCTCTAGGCTGGGTTCATTCCTCTTTTTTATGAAAATTACCCTAACCGCTGGAGGAAGTTTTTCTTTTTAATGAAGTTCTGGCACTTAACTTACTCAACTTAAAGCTGCAAGGAAATTTCCCAGGTACACTCAGTGGGACTGTTTTGCCTCAGGGTGGCCATGTGGTTTCAAGTGTCATAAGCCTGTATTTGCATCTTCCTGATTTTGTTTCTCTGTGTAGCCCAGATTGGGCAGAAGTTACCCTTGGGTGCTGTTTTTCCTCCAGCCACAGTCCACATTACAGCAGGGGCTCTTGTGGCCAAGTGTTGGGGACACCAGCACACTTATAAGAAGACAATGCCAATAGCAGCAGGTGTGGTGGCTCACACTTCTCTGGGGAGGTAGGAACAGGTGGATCCCTGTGGCTGACTGGCCAGTCCAGCCTGTCTGGAAAGTTCTAAGCCAGTAAGAGCACCTGTCCCAGAAAACGAGATGGATGGAGTCTGAGGAACAACAGCTAAGGCTGACCTTTGGTGAGTCCACACACACACATGCATGCATGCGCGCACACACACACACACACTCACACACGTGTATACATGTGCGCACACACGCACACAGGCACTTTATTCATTAAAACGTATTTGCAACCTCAGTCATTCATGGTACCTTTGCCATTATTTGTGGACATGTACTAAGTGATTTCATTCTTTTTCTGTGAGAAAAAAAAACAAAACACTCTGGCCAAAAACAGCTGGCGGGAGGAAAGGGTTTGTTTGGTTTACACTTCCAGGTCACAGTCTGTCTTGAGAGGGGTCAGGGTGGGTACTTAAGCAGGAACTTGAAACAGAAACCGTGTGAGAATGCTGTTGTTGGCTCACACTCAGACTCAGGCGGAGCTTGCCTTCTTATCCAGCCTGGGACTGCTTGCTTAGGGATCGTGCTGCCTGTGGTGGGTGGGCCTTCCCACATAACTCATCAATGAAGACAGTCTCTCACAGACAGACCCAGGCCACCCCTCAACTGAGGCTCCTCCTCTCAGATGACTCCAGGCTGTCAAGGTGACAATCACAGGACAGTGGTCCTCTTCTTGACTCACAGCATAAACAGTCCCCATTTTCTTGATCTTGTTGGGGCCACTTTTTAATAGTGGTTTTTGTGGGGCCATCCCTATTGAAAATGGTCAAAAACATGAGTGCTGCCTAGTGTCTCTGAGCACAATAAGGCTGTAGTGCGCTTCAATGAGTTAATCTCCATGTTGGTGAGCTTCTCACACGCATGGGAATGCTGCCTAGGGTTCAGTGTCGGGGCATTGACAACGCATATAAACTGTTTCTTTGAATGGACTGGGCTGCTACCGGGCTGTGTGCTGTCTGGCCGATAGAAACATAGCCAGGGAATCTCCAGGATTTAACCTTCAAAGTTCCCTGAGAAACAGTGTTTGAAAATTTGTAAGCGCCGTGCTCAGGGCACCTCTGTGGAAAGAACCTACTGTGCTTCACAGGAAGTAACTGTATTTAGTTTCATGCATTAGGGGAAGAAAGTAGGGACAAGGGCAGGAATACAGATGGGAGAGAGAGAGGAGAAAAGAGAGAGACACGACACTGTGAGGACATGTGAGCCGTGATGCCTGTGATGGTAAACTAACCAGAACACTGGAGTTGTCTCTGATACCAAACACAGTAGACAACAGTCCTTGGCTCAGATGGCCCTGCCCTCACAGAACCCAGGCAGACCGCCCTGGCCTCCAGTCTGTGTGCACAGATAGAGAAAATGAGGGAAGATGGGACGGGCTCATAGCATCCTGGAACACACCTCAGGCGTGTGTATGTCAGCATTTCTTGAAGTGGAAAGTCCTTCTGTGTATGTGTTGCTTTTATTGGCTAATGAATAAAGCTGTTTCGGCTAATGGCTTAGCAGAGTAAAGCCAGGCAGGAAATCTGAACAGAGATGATATATGGAGAGAGTAGGCGGAGTCAAGGAGGCGTCATGTAGTTGCCAAAGAAGACATATGCCATGTAGCTTCTCAAGGAGCAAGAGGTAACAAACCACAAGCCTCGTGGTAAAATATAAAATGATAGGAATCGGTTAATATAAGATATAAGAGCTAGCTAGAAATATGCCTAAGCTATTGGCCAAACTGTTGTAATTAATACAGTTTCTGTTGATAATTCGGGTCTGGGTGGCCGGGAAATGAATGAGCTGTCTCCATTTACAATGTCTTTCTTTGTATGAGTTTTCCTCCTCTCTCAAATTCCGGGTACTGGAAAGCCTTCTCCTGACTGTGGAACCCAGACCTAAAGCCTTACTCACTGCCCAGGTGTTTGTTAATGGTCCATTCAGATATTTTCCAGGTGCTGGCTGCTCCTGAAGTCTGATTTTTCATACATGCTTTCCGGGACCTAAGGATCTGCCTATGACCACCCTGAGAAATGTGACTGCTTAATTAGCTCAGTGGCTATCAGAAACACTGTACCTGCAAGGGCGGATACAGCTATTGCTCAGTCTCTATGGAGATGTTGACAAGATATCATTACACAGATGCCTATGAAAAGACAAAGGTCACACAGTCCACCTTAGTCTGAGACTGGGGAATTGGCATGTGATTGTCTAATTGGAAAGGAAGTTCAGAAGATTTTTAGTTAGTGGAGGGCTTGTGCTGCCAGCCTGGGGACATGAATTCACCGTCCCAGCTCCGATGTAAAAGGCAGATGTGACAGATGTTGTAATCCCAGGGCTAGGGAAGCAGAGAAAAATAGACAGTTCTCTGGAGCTCCCTAGCCAGCCAGGCAAGCCAAGTCAGGAAGCTCCAGGCTTAATGAGAGACCCTGTCTCAAAAAATAATATGGAGAACAAGATACCTGATGTCATCCCCTGGCTTTCACATGTACATGCATTATGAGCTCTCTCTCTCTCTCTCTCTCTCTCTCTCTCTCTCTCTCTCTCTCTC
>LOJH01007591.1:0-10655 GCA_001685095.1 Ellobius talpinus
ATGTTTGTAACAGGTTAATGGTGTCTGGCACATAGTAGGCATTCAGGAAATGTTTGTAACAGGTTAATGGTGTCTGGCACATAGTAGGCATTCAGGAAATGTTTGTAACAGGTTAATGGTGTCTGGTACATAGTAGACATTCAGTAGATGTTTGTGAGGGGTTTCCCTGGTTTTTCCCACCAGTGAGGTATATGTCCTCTGAAGGTTATTTATCGATGCTTAAAAGAGGATCCCAAACCTTCTGCATTCTTTCCATTCAAGATGTATTTTCACTAGGCTCTAGTGGTGGCAGGGCTGACACTGAAGTGCTTTCTAACAGGCAGGATCGTAACTCACCACAATATCTTGCTACTTTCTGTCTGGTTTTGTAATGGTTGTAATTTTTAAAATTCCTCCCAACTGCAATTCCTAGGTGCTTTTCTATTTGTGGCAGGATCTTCTACATAACTGTAAATGGATTTTATCAAAACAGATTTCCAAAAAGTGTCAAGTTCATAACACTTGATGTGTTCTTCAAGCTTCAACCTGACCTCACCTTCTCCCCCCAGCGCAGACTTTCCTAAATGTCATGGCTGGGAAGAAGTGGTAATAATTGACCACCACAGGGCTGGATTCTATCTCAGTGTTAAGAGGGGGTTGAAGCATGCTAGTATGCCTGGGTTTGCTCTCTAGTACCAAAAAAAAAGACAAAAACATGTAGGGAACACAATTCTTATATCTTTAATAGTCAGTTTCTAGCAAGCTTCATTGAAAGGTCAGTCCAGATCTTTAAATACTTTAAATACTAATGAAAATTCAGTAGACCCTACTTCAGAATTAAAAATCTGATTGTCGGCCAAGTCTGGTGGCTCAGGGAATGAAGATTTGTGTGCTCACTAGCAGAGCAGCAGCTTCCTGGGACGTAGTGTGGAGGCTGTGGAGGACAACAGAGATTATACTCAATACAATTGCTTGAGAGATTAACTCATGGTGGCATCCTCGAAAGAAATAAAGTTCTGTTATAAAGAAGCAAACAATGATCCCATGTATGATAGATGGATTATATAAAGAAATGCCTACCAGCTCTAAAGGGAACTGCTTCCTTAGACTCTGCTGGCTTGGCTGGCTGAGGAGAGGGGTCCGAAGCAGTGTGCACCTGGTTGGAAGGGGAAATACTGAATCTAGGTGGCAAAAGGGAGACCAGGAGTCATGAGCTAGGAATCTAAAGGTCAGCCCACTGGTGGCACACAGACAATGTGCTGGCTAGTTTCATGTCAACATGACGCACGCTAGAGTCATTTTGGAAGAGGGAATCGCAATTGAGAAAATGCCCCCAACTAGGTTGGCATGGGGGAAGGCCACTCCTGGGTTGGTGGTTCCGGGTGCTATAAGAAAGCAGACTGAGCAAGTCATGGGAGCACGGCAGTGAAAAAAATCCCTCCACGGCCTCTGCATCAGTTTCTGCCTTCACTTCTCGACTTGAATTCCTGGCCTGCTTTCCCTCAATGATCAACAACTACAAGCTATGTGATGAAACAAACCTTTTCTGCCAAGTTGGCTTTGGTCATTTGTTTAATCACGGCAAGAAAAACCCTAACACAGACAAACAAGCCCCCGGTGCTATAGTCCAACAGCTCCTGAGGGGAAGATGGGCAGGGATATGGTTATGCAGCAAGGAAGGATACTTCTTGGCTCCCAAGTAGGGAGACTCTTACACTTTGGAGATAGAATTTTGCTCAGGATCTATGAGACTCTATGATGGGCATAAGAAGAAGGGACCGAAAAAAATCACGATGTCAAAGGATAACTCAAGGAAATGATATCTCTGTCTTGTACATGCCATGGCTTTCTGTGTTTTTAGCTAGTTGGTAGGAGCTCCCTGCATCAGTGGGGTTGATCTGTTCATCTCTTATATGGCTAAAGTTGATGGTGAGGCCAATATATTTGTGATATACACGTAGACCCAATATATATGTGAATATGTTTATTTTTATTATAATACATTCTCTGTACCAAAAGAAATCTTACTTTAGTGGAAATGAGAAAATATGCTTACAAGCAATTATAACAAAGATGATGTTTTTAAATCCCCAAACCAGAGCTATTTGAAACCCATAGGAAGGAGACTCAGTAGTTAACAGCATGTGCTGCTCTTCCCAACCACCAGGGTTTGTTTCCTAGCACCCACATGGTGGCTCACAACTGGCTGTAACTCCAGTTCCAGGGGATCCAATGCCCTCTTCTGACCCCCAAGAACACTGCACACATGTAGTTTATTGACACACATGCAGGCAAAAATACTGACATACCCACACACAAACAGAAAGAAATGAGATCTTAATTTTTATTATTTTATGTGTATGGATGCTTTACTTGCATGTATATCTGTGTACCACGTGTGTGTAGTATCCATGGAGGCCAGACGCAGGTGCTAGATTCTGCAGAACTGCAGCCAGAGAAGGTTGTGAGCTACCATGTGGGCTGAGAATTTTATGTGGGTCCTCAGGAAAAGCAGCAAGTACTTTGAACCACTGAACCATCTCTCCAGCCCTAATAAATAAAGTCTTTAAAAAAGGAGAAACCCTCAGGAAGGAAACTATTCCAATGAAATATAAACTTGATGCCGCACTAACTACAGGCCTAGGCTATACAACAACAAAAACAGGGATGAAAAAGGCAAAGAAAGACAAAGCCTTATCTCTAGGAACAATGTAACTGTTTTCTTAGGAAACCCAGGAGACAGAGTGAAAACTCATTAGACCTAATATCAGACTGGTTCTGCTTATAACATAGGTCTGTTTGTCTGCCCCCATTTCTCTTTCTCTGTAATATATACATTACAAAACTCCGAATACTTCCCACAAACATAAGCAGTAACCATGCAGAAAATACAGGGGAAATTCACAAAGGAAAAAAAAAACACGTAATAAAGCCGGAATCGACTTATGCCGCACACCCACATGGAGGAACAGGTCAGCTGGCCTGAAGCAGACTGAAGAGTAGCTCAGGAAATGCAGAGCTGTGACGTGTGTGACAGGAAGACTCAACATTGCAAGTTATCCTAAAACAATCCATACATTCAGTGAAATCCCAGCCAGCCAGTCGGTGGGGATTCTAAAGAGAAAAATCTTCAGGCTCAGGACACCATGGACATGAGAGAGGAAGGCCTGAAAATTAACTGTGATGGGAGGGGCCTGCTCCACAGGTGAGGGCTGGAGCATGCCAGTACTCTCCTAACCCCAGTAACAGACCTGCAATAACTGATTTGGTCCACACAGAAACTTTATGGGGTAGGTATTAACCCTTTCAGGATAGGGACATGGAAGCAACATGGAAACCAATTCGCTGGAGATTCTATAGTTAAGTGGGCATGGCAGAGCCGGGATTGGAACCCAGACAGCATTCTTCAGCACTTGTAATACATAACTGGGATCTGTTATGTATTATGTATATACATAACTGGATACACAAGGAAGAAAGGAGAAAATAGCTCCAAACAGATTCACATCTATATGGAAAATTTGATTTTTGGTAAAGGTGGCTTTTTCTTAAATGTGGGAAGTATGTTTCAGTCAAAAATGATAGTAATTATTTTTTCCAAGACAGTGTTTCTCTGTGTAGCCCTGGGTGTTCTGGAACTCACTCTGTAGACCAGGCTGGACTTGAACTCAGAGATCCACTTGCTTCTGCCTGGGATTAAAGGTATGTGCCACCACTGCCCAGCAATTACTATCTATTTTGAAAGAAAACTAATAAAGTAACATTCTTATATTAGTTTTCTATCATTCTTATAACAAATAACCTGCTTATTATAACAAATTCATCTGCTTAAAATGACATGAATTTGTTATCTTATAGTTCTAAGGTCAGATGTCTAAGGAGATCAGTTGGTGCCTCTGCTATGGGTTTTCCAGGGCAAAAAGCAAGGTGGCATCCTGCCCAAGGTCTTATCTGGAGCCCTTGGAAAGAACTGTTTCCAATGCCCATGAAAGTTTCTGGGCAAATTCAATTTCTTACAGCTACATCTCCTTGCTGGCTGTCAGCTCAAGCTATGTTTTGCTACAATCATTGCTCATCAGGCTGTCCCCTCCGTCTTTAAAGTGCAACTGTGTGTTTAGGTCTTCTTTTAACACTCTGACCCTTCCCACTGCTCCTCCCTGTCTCTAGCCATGACCCTTCCCACTGCCCCTCTCTCCCTCTAGCCATAATGGGATAATCTCTTTTTAAGGCTATCTTGACTACACCTGTTAACTCCCCACCCCCCACCTTTGGTCATACCCACAGAGTCCAGAAATCAGATTATAGCTCTCCGTCGGAAGTCATTGGGTCTATCCTAACCCTTATCTCACAGGATATATGATTAATGGTAAACGAACAGAACAGAACTCTGTACTCCATAGCCTGGATTGGGTTGGCTTTCTCAGGTATATTTGTAAATCATCTAGAAAAAGACAGTTGTGAGTCTTGTGTCACAACCCTATTACCCAGGGCTCACAAGGATGAGGCAGGACGACAACAAACTCAAGGCCCGCCTAGGTTACAGAGTCAGTTTTAGGCTAGCCAGGTCAATTTAGCAAGACCCTTCTCAGACAAGAGGGAGGTGGGAATGTAGCTCAGTGGAAGAATGTTTGCTGAACATGCATAAAGACTAGGTTCAATCTCAACCCCCAAACCAAACAAACAGCCCAGGCACATAATAATCCCCAAACTCTAAAATACTGAATTAAAAAAATTAAAAGAAAAGCAAGTAGGAGTATTTGCAATTTGCTTAACTAACAAATCCATAATATACAGAAGGCATCTTTAAAACAGTATCGTTCAAATCAGAACAATAAAGGGGCACAGCGGCTCACAGAGAAGCAGGTACTGGACCACCACTCCCAGCAGCAGTTGTGCCAGAGTGCCAGAGGACTGACTGGACAGAGAGGATCAGGGCTGAGGGCATGGTAGAAGGCAGGGCTGAGGGCATGGTAGAAGGCAGGGCTGGTATTTGGGAGCAGAGAATGTGGTGGGCTCTGCCAATGTCTAGAGGAGTTGATGAGAAGCTGAACAGATGGTTTGATAGTCCCTCACACACGGAATTGCAGTCGGGACTTTCTAAGGGGGAGTGTCTGGTAAACCCCATGCTTTGGGCACATGCCAAACAGGTTACATTCTGCGAGGAGGCGTGACGGGCTTGGAAATGGACCAGCTCTTGCCAGCGATGAAGTCTGGTCTTAGATCATCTCGGTCCTTAAAAATCAACTGGAATTAGTCCAGGCTGCAAATATTACTACCTGACTACAAATGTAAATGCTGTCTGGAAGACATTCACATCATCCTGGAACTGACATCATTTCTAGAACATTCCCTACAAAGTGTCTACACTCAGCAGAGCCAGTTCAAAAAAAAGAAAGGTACTCAAAGTCCCACACACACTTGCTTTAGATTATGGCTATCACACATATATTTTAAAAGAATCGAGATATATGTGCAACAAAATTAGGAAAATGATTGTGAATTTTGGTACAAAGTAAAAAGAATTAAAAGAACTAAGCAGAAATTCTAACTGAAAAATATAATCAATATTTAAGACTGGCCTAATAGAAGATTAGATACAGTTAAGGAGAAAATTAGTGAACTAGAAGCTAGACAATGAGAAAATATTCAGAATAAATAGAGACACAGAGAACAGGGTTAGGTTTCCTTCCACAACACAAACACACATAGGCTCATGCTCAGGTGCACGCACAAACACACATTAATACTGCAGTCATTCCAAATATTTACAATTTGTTAAAAATATTACAAACCCAGAAGGGTTCACCTGAATTCTATCAATTTTTTTTTGGAACTGTTGGATGAGCCCAGGCCTTCTGCATACTAGGCAGGGGTTTTATTTCTGAACTACTTTCTAAGCTCTCTACCAAATACATCTAAAAATTATTTTATTCTGTTATTTTTTTGTATATGAATATTTTGCCCTGCATGTATGCCTGAGTACCACATGTGTGCCCCTGTAGACAGGAAGAGAGCACTGGATACTTGGGCACCAGAATTATAGATAGTTATGAGCTTTCATGTGATTCTGGGGACTGAACCCAGGTCTCAGCCTCCAGGTGTTATAATTACAGATGTACATTGTAGCGCATGGCACTACATGTTGATGCTGGGGATGTGAACGCATGCTTGGACAGCAAACACTTTACTGATGGAGCCACCTCCCCAGCCCTCAAGTCTAAGGTTTATATAGAAAAGGAAAAGGCTAAGAGGAGCCTACCATGAAAATGAACATCACAAAGACAAGGGGTTGTTTGACTGGCTCAGCAGTACACGTCAGGCACAGAGCAGGCGCTTGGTGAACTTTTGTAAAGTTTGGTAGGTTTGTAGTTCACTCTCAGCTGTCCTTCAGTTTCCATGGCAAGAGTTCCATGCCAAGAGTTGCCAGTCTTACTTTCCCCTGTTTATCAAATCACACAGAACCTGGAAATCTTAGGCCCTCAAGGGAACGTCGGCCATCCTTCAGATTAGTTTTCCCACTTCAGGACTGTGAAGCTCAAGGGCAGAGCAGTGAGATGAAGTCCTGCTGTGGTTCCTCCCAGGTGCAGGGTGGAACCCCTAGCCCTGGGGCCCTGCTGTGGCTTCTGTGAGAACAAGGTCAGAAGGCCATGTCTGTGCCTTTTCCACTGTCAGCTTTGACAGGTCAGTACCAAGAGGCTGAAGATTTATTCGTTCTCTTCATCATCAGGACCTAGAGAATGTCCTCTGTCCCTGCAGATCTCCTCGCCCTTCATGTGCCACAAGTGTGCACAGATCTTAACTACCTGTATTCCTGTATCATGACAATAGGACCCCTTACAGGATAACCAAGTGTCCTTGCCAGGTCTGTATGTAGAAAGCTAAGTACTAGGCTATCTCATTCAAAACAGGCCCACTCCTAGCATTTTAATTATGTCTACTACGCTATATTCTTTACTAGGTATTTTTGTTGTTGTTGTTGCTGTTGTTTGTTTTTCAAGACAGGGTTTCTTTGCGTGACAGCCCTGGCTGTCCTGAAACTAGCTCTGCATACTTGGCTGGCCTCAAATTTAGAGATCAGCCTGCCTCTGCATTCCTAGTGCTGGGATTAAAAGTGTGTGCCACCACCACCCAGTTTACTAGCTCTGTTTATTCCCCATTTAATTCAGTGTTATCTTTTGAGTTTGAATATTCATAATAATTTTTTCCTGCTTAGAATTATTCTGATTTTTTAAAAAAGATATTGTTTTATTTTTAATTAAGTGTATATGTGTGTGAAGGGGGATTCCCCTCTGTATGCTGTGAATGTTTTATTACTATTGGATAATTTATTGCTTTGGCCTATGGCAGGGAAGAATAGAACTAGGAGGTTAAACCAAACAAATATATAGAAAAAGAGTAGGTGGAGTCAAGGAGATCCCATGTAACTGCTGAAAGAGACAGATGTTGGAACCTTACTGGTAGGCCACAGCCTCATGGTGATATACAGATTAATAGAAATAGGTTAATTTAAGATATAAGAGCTATCTAGGAAGATACCTAAGCTATTGGCCAAACAGTGTTGTAATTAATATAGTTTCTGTGTGATTATTAAAGTCTGGGAGGCTGGGAAATGAATGAGTAGTCTCTGTCCACATGTGTGTATGTGTGTGTGTCTGTGTGTGCACATGCATGTGTGTGTGCGTATGAAGGGGTATGTACATGTAAATACAGGTGTCCTTGGAGACCAGAGGTGTTGGATTTCCCTTAGAGCTGAAGTTATAGGTGGCTGTGAGCCACCAGACATGGGTGTAGGTCCTCTGTAAGAGTAGTATATGCTGGGGCTGGAGAGAGGCTCAGTGGTTAAGAGCACTGGCTGCTCTTCCAGAGGACTCAGGTTCAGTTCCTGGCACCACATGGCAGCTCACAACTTCTGTAGCTACATTCCAGGAGATCCATCCAATACTCTCTTCTGACTTCTATGGACACTCAGATACCCCCACCCCACTCCCATCCCAAAAAATAAATATTAAAAAACAAAGGAGTAGCATATGTTCTTACCCACTGAGCCTTCTCTCCACTTTCCTTTCCTTCCTTTTTGATTATTTTGAGGCAGGATCTCACTGTGTCTGGCCTGGAACTTGCTGTGTGACCAGGCTGTCCTTGAACTCATAGAGTTCTGCCTGCCTCTGCCTCCTGAATGCTGGGATTAAAGGCGTGCACCACCACACCCAACCCTTTCTGTTTTTTTAAAAATAGTTATCCAGCATAGCATCTACCTGGAAATTGCTCACTGTATTAAGACAAGTTGTTTTCTTTCCTTCTACTTTGGCTGGTTTACATATGTAAGCATCCGTGCTCTGTCATGTTTGCCATAACCAACCTCAATTGCCTCTACCTCCCAATGGCTCTTTTTTTTTCAACAGGAAAAGGAGATCTTTTTGGCTGGACCAAAGTGAAAAGGAAACTAGAGGTAAAGACATTTTGAATGCTGGGTCTCTTTGGGACGTGTCCGGCAGGGTAAGTTGTCATTAGACGCCTTTCTTGTCACCGTGCTGCTTCACCCATCCTCGTCTATAGTCTGTGTTCATCTCTCCCTTCATTCCCTCCTTCCAGCTATTCACTCCATTCCAGGGATTCAATGCTTAGCGGCTGCCAGAAAAGCAAGCCTCATAGGATACTGCTCAGGGACACAGGCTCCTTTTCCTCTCCTGGGAGACCCATTCCATCACCAAGGTTAACGCTGTACAAGTTTCACCCATTGATTTTAAAAGGTGGTAAAGAAGCAACTTGGTTTTTGTGTCTGTATAGTTTTTAAAGCCTCCATGATTTATTGGTTTGAAGTAAATCATTTGAGGATTAAAAGAAAAGATATCTTAAAATGTTCTAAAATTAGATCCAAACTGTCTTTAAAAATTAACTGAAAGAAATAAGAAAATGTTATTAATTACTTCGTCAGAGGCGCATAAGGTGAGTCCCAGCCTAGGCAGGTGCAGCCTGGCTTTGAGTGCTATGTGGGAGCCCGTATATCCTGGGCTTGCCCCAGGCATCATCACTCAGTGTTTGCCGCAAGGACAGAGAGCCACTTCAGCAATGTAGAAAATGCTCTCCGGACAGACAGCTGCAATGGTGTGGTGGGTGCCTGGCTGATATTTGCATCTGATATGTCAGCAAAGCACAGGATTAAAACCGTGCAGCAGGCACACTGGGGATCCTGCCTCCTCTCTCATCCCCAGCACAGTAAGACCAGTGACAGTCAAAACAAAGAAACTCGGAAGAGAGCAAGGAGGAAACACAGAGCATATTCATACTAGACAGAGCTCCCAGTTTGCCGCAACAGTGCTGTGATGTTGAGAACCTTTTAGTGAGGGGCTTAGGGACAAGTGCTTGACTCGCCTCGCTTCTAATGTCACCCCACTAACTGCTTTATAAGGAACATGCTGCGATGTGTATTGCAATAAAATATATTGTCCCTGACATGGAGTTCAAGTGTTTGTTTCAGAAAACAGACACATGCAGACAAGCTCATTGAGAAGAAGAGGTGGCCAAAATGAAATGCAATTCTGTCCTTCGTAACAACTCCAGCCTTAGGATGATGCATCATGCCAGCTGTCTGGGAACAAATGTGTTTTGTTGGCACCGGAACAGAAGAATCAGTCTGAATTTTGTAAATAAACTGTGGTTATTAAGATTGCTTGAATAATAACCATTAAACATAAAAAGTCAATAAAAGTCTTTGAATTATATTTCTGTTGCAATTATTATTCCTGTTTTCATAATGTGCTCTGGGAGAAAGCACAGTTTCGAGTTGTTAGTACTTTCAAAAGAGTTCACTGCAGATGGGTTAGCCCACAGCAGCCTGGGCAGGGAAGTCTTAAAATCCATTATGGAAAATGGGGAAATTAAAGGCTTGGAAATCTGTAGAACCAATTCTTCCTTTTAACAACTGTCACGATTATTGCTGAATCGATTTTCTGTCTTCTCAGCATCATGTTCTTTAAGGCTGCCCAGGACTCCATGGATTTGCTGGCTGCCCTTGGTGATGACTCAGGTGGTTCAACGAGAAGCAATGCTATAAAATACAAGCTTTGAACACATCGATTTGGGTTGCACTCTATCCATGTTACTCCCTGGCAGATCACTGAGCACTATGGGAGGCAAGCAGACTCTTTGGGAAAACAGACGCTGGCAGTTGAGGGGTGCAACAAGCTGAAGGGCATGAGGTACTGTGGGGGGACTGTCATGCTGGTACTACCAGAAAGCCACTTAACACTAAAGGCCCCAAACTCTCTTGGCCTCCAGGACTAGGAAGGAAGAGGAAGAGTACTCAGTCTAACTGTGGAGACAAGAGAGAACTACTTGGATATCCTTCCACTCTGGCCTTCTCAGGGCATTAAAAAAAAGATTTCCTATTACTGGGCATGTATGATGTGTATATGGGTCTGCCATGAGATGTGTGTGTGTTGCAAATCAGAGGATCAGAGGACAACTTTTTGAAGTCACTTTTCTGCTTCTGTTGTGAGCTCAGGTCATCAGGGTGGACCACCAAATGCTTTTGCTTGTTGGTCCCTGGGAAGGTTGTTTTTTTTTTAAGACAGGGTTTCTCTGTGTAGCTTTGGTGCTTGTCCTGGATCTAGCTTTTGTATACCAGGCTGCCCTCGAACTCACAGAGATCTGCCTGCCTCTGCCTCCCAAGTGCT
>LOJH01007591.1:10694-30796 GCA_001685095.1 Ellobius talpinus
GCCTCTGCCTCCCAAGTGCTGGGATTAAAAGCATGCACCACCACTGCCCAGCTCTGAGATCTTTTAAGAGAAACTCAGACGGGAAATTTGCCCGACTTTAGAAGTGAGCAGAAAGAAGGGCTGTGTGGAACAGGTGCTGGCACCCCTCTTTGTCTTAGTTTTCCCTGGTTCCCAATGCTTTGGGTGCTATAATGTCTGGGGAATAGCTAAGGGCCACCAAGGCTGTGAGAAGCCATGAACAATCTTGCCAAATGAAATGACCACCTCAGATGTATAGCTGGAGTATTATTTTCATAAAAGTCTAGACAAATTTACGACTAGAAAGTCACTTAGACTATATTTAGGAAGTTATCCCCAAAGGCCTGTATCCATGAGCCAAGTTCAGTGACTTCTGAGCAAATCTTCAACCTTAGACTCCCTGTAGCTTGTGATGCTGATGCTGTCAACGTTCCTCCCTGCTCTCTCTTCTCTACCCTCTCTCTCTGTCCTGACACTTCTCCCTCTTCCTTTCTCCCTCTATACTCTCTGAGCACCACAAAGGGCAGGGGCAAGGGGAGGCAGGCCTAAGCGCCGATATACAGACCTAACACAGTTCCAGTCCTGCCCTCAGAGCAGTCAGTAATCAGGGCAGTTGGTGGGAAAGCCTTCAGTGGAGATCACAGGAAGTGTCACAAAGCACAGATGACAGAAGGAAGGGAAAGGTTCCATATGGGACTGAGACAGCCAAGCCTTCCCAGAGAGACTCACATGGCTCACAGGTGTCCTGAAGGTGGGGGTCCTTATCTCATAGGGCACAGACTGCTAGGGGGCATTCTCCTGCTCCTACAGCATTCAGTTCTCCTGGCTCTGCTCTTACCTTCCTATACCCGTTTGATTCCTTCGTATCTGCTTCTACCTTTTGGGTTCCCTGAGTTGGCCCTGACCATGCCGCTCATGGCCTCTTGGTGCCCACCTTTTGCTGTGGGCTTCTGCTGTAGCTAGCCCCTCTGAGTGGGTGCTCACAGCCTGAGGACTCTTTCCGGAGCTGGTCATTCAGATCTTCAGCTCCATGTTTCCATGGGAGCGTCACTTCTAAACATCTCATACGCCCCATCTAAGAAAACACTGTAGTAATGTCTACTGTGCATCATCTTCTCACTTAAAAAATTGCTTCTACATCTATGGTTTTGTGAAATTTTCCTTGTGAGTAAATAATCTCTGTACCCTTCTATTCTCTTTGACAACATCAAATTCAAGTTTTATTTCGATGCTCTGAATGGGTCTCTTATCTACTGTTGCCGACTACTCTTTGCAAAGGCTAAACTAGACCGTGGAGCACTCCCTATCTGAAAGAAGTTTCCAGTTGCTGACAACATTCTGACAGACTCTAACTCCCAAGCCCTGCACCTGAGACTGACTGTCCATTGCCCTGACACATTCCCCCATCCGTGCTTAGTAAAGAGCAGATGGATACTCAGTAACAAAGCAATATTTCTTTTCTTTTTTTAATGGACAAAATGAATGAAACCAATTTTCTGGTCTTGTTTTCCTCTTTGCTGATGTTGCCTCTGGCCAAGCCACTACTTAACCTCCCCTGACCTTCAGGGTAGCTCTGCTTCGCAGCTCCCTGGTTCTGTCCCTACTGGAGTATGCCTTTCCACTGTTGATTTAATGCTCAGCTCAGAGCCCCTTCCCCATGATGAATAACTAATTACACACACCGCAGCCACGTGTTTCATAGTGTTTAAAATATTTCTACATACACTGTCTTGTTTTGATGTTCCAAAGAACCCTGTGGGAAGAAGATATTACCAAGTTTACCAAGATCACACGATTAGATCACATGACTAGTAGTGACAAGGGTGGATTTAGAACCATGATGCTGGATGACTCCCAGGAAACATCCTCACTTTCCTTCCCTTGGGTCTTGATGGGGTCTCCGGGACAGCCTCAGACCTAAGCACACAGCGACCACAGAGACTGGTCACTAGATTTTCTCTTAAATTAACTGACGTGTTTATGCCTTAGTCATGAAGTTGGGGCTACAAAGCTGTGACTGAAGTGGGAGGGGCGAGTGACTTTCAGAAATGATATATTTTAAGACAACTACGGGCTACTTGTGCCTGTACAGTCTAGACCAGGACACATCACACACTATTAGGAGCTAAAGCAGTGGGCTACAAAAAGCCCTGGCCAGAAAGCTGGAGTGGTCCCCAGCGTAGCCTGAGGTGGTGGGGTAGGTTGCTGGAAGTGGAAGTGGCAGCTCTTTCCTAACTAGCCATGGAAGGAGCTGCTTTACCTGGGCACCTAAGCTCTTGTAATGAATGACTCCCTGTCAACATGGCCAACCTCACATAGGGCAGGGGGAACACAACCTTCTGACTGAACCCTCACCCTTATCTTCTCAAACCAGGATGATGTGAGGGAACATCAAGGCTCTTGTTCTTTCCGTGACTTAGACTGAGAGTCTCTGAGACTTGCAGAAGGAAAGGCCCGCTCTAATTCCCTGCTTGAAGTCTACATCAACACCTGGCTGGCTTCATGGCATTGTGAGCCTGAAAAACCCTTGACAGCAGGATCTACAGCCATTTATCTTGGTATCTTCTCATAGCCAGCATTGTCTTGCACAGACAGCCCGTGAGGACTAAAATGAAGCTTGGATAGGCTTGGTAGATTACTTGCCTAGCACGTAGGAGGCTTTAGGCTCTATTCTCAGCAGCAGATGGGGAGAAAATATAAAACAATTAGTAGAAAAAAAAAGTACCTACTTCACGAAATGGTCAGCACTGTAAGTTATTTATTAGGAAGTCTTGAAGTGTTAGTTTTTAAAAAATTACTTATTTAACATAATTTTTCTGAGAAACAAAGTGATCGATGTAATCAAATATGAAAAAAGAAGTCAATATATCAATAGAGCCCACCAGACTTAAGTAAAATCTTTCCTTACTCACCAGCAAAATCAGTTAAATCCTTATGAAAGCTAATCATGCTTTTAACTTTTAGATCACTAGTCTGAAACGGTGGGCTTTTTGCATGTGATTTAGCTCCCACACTGTATAGGCCAGAAACTGGCTCTGTTTAGTGACACTGTTATCAAAATATGATTCATACAGCATGAAATATATCAAGTATGGGGCTGGAGAGATGGCTCAGTGGTTAAGAATGCATATTGTTTTTGCAGAGGACCTGAGTTCAATTCCCAGCACCCACATCAGGTAGCTTACAACTGCTTGTAACTCCAGCTCCAGGGAATGAATGACTCTAACCTCAGATACATGCACAAACACAGACATATACACATGTACATATAAATAAATAATAATAAAAATATTTAAAAAGATACCAAGTAAAAGTTCAGGTTATTTCTTTTTTCTTTTCTTTTCTCTACTCTATAATTTGTCAGATAAATCATCTAGTCTCCTTGTGAATTACAAAGCATTTGGTTCCAAAGGTGAATTTTAGTTTTAGCCCCAATATTCTGTTCTGCACCTGAACTCAGGTGACAGACAGCATCTGTCTATTTTACACTGCATTATCAAGATGGAAATTAACGTGTGGGGAGGGAGCAGAGCATACCCAGCCCCATCCTAGCCTGGGTCAGCTACTTTCAGGCCATACATTAGAGGTGGCATAGCCTTTCTGGAGGGCTGTTTCTGTGCACAAGGAGAAAGTCTGATAAGAGCTCTGAGCCCTCACCCTTTTCTGCAGTTTGGGGTTTCTTACCCAGATCTTATCTGGAATAGGAAATACATAACTCCGATGTGGATCAATATAATGGCGATTATGCTTATTACTATTTGGGGATTATAGGAAGAATCATGTTTTAGTAAGATTAATTTAGGAAACTAGTTATTTTCTCATTTCAGTTCTCTGAATCTGCACATAAGGGCCAGCGGTGGAGATGTGTTCTCTGCGGCTTTGCCTGGCTTGGTGATCTGCCAATAGAGACAGTGTAGCTGATGGTACCGAGAGGCAAGTGGGCAGAAAGGATACCACCCATCAAGACCTGATGAGAAGGAGCCTTTTGTTTTTAATTAAAAGCATAACTTTTGAAATGCCTCATTCATTTTTTGTTTTTGTAAAATCAAAACGCAGGAATTTTTCTTAAATGAAAACCAGAGACAGTTTAAACTTTTTTTTTTTTAAAGCAAGTAAGTTATAAAAAGCAGCCTAGGAAATTATCTTCTGTAATTCTGCCAGTTTCAATTTGTTTTTTTTTTTGGCTTTTTATGCAGCTAGTATCAAGATAATAATATTTAGTTGACAAGGAAGAGAAGAGAGTTCTAAGTAGCTGTTTTGCATTCACTTCAGTTGTGCGGCTTGCTGATGTGAGGCTGGCTACTGTTACTGGAGACGCTTTGATGAGCGCTCGAAAGGAAAGTCATATTACAATGCTGTCAACATTTTAGACAGCCCAAGTCCATACAAACGGAGGCCCTAAGAAACCCTCACCATAGCAGCCCTAATCCTTTTTGACTATTTCTCTTGGGGTCATAAAATGAAAGAGGGAACTGGGCGGCAGTGGTGCACACCTGTAATTCTAGCACTCAGGAGAAAGAGGCAGGTGGATCTCTGAGTTGGAGGCAACCCTGTCTTGAAACAAAACAAAACAAAAAAACAAAAACAAAACAAAATGAAAGGGGAAACACAAGTTACAAATTTAGATAAAAGGTTAAATTAAGTTATAGGTGAACATTATTAATTTATTAAGTACAGATTCCTTGCTGCTTGTTCCTGTGGAAACAACTGACCTTTCTGTTCTAGCTACATCCTAGGATCTTATGCAAACACCTAACAGCTCACGGTGGCAATGACTAAGACACATTCAGCTTCATCCATGGGTATTTCCTGATGTTTCTTTGGTAAACTGTAGCCTAGTAGAAGATATCAGGAATTGGTGTAAGAAGTATTCTAAAGAGCTATTGTCACCGCAAACATGAAAGCAACTTTGATGATCAAAAAGAAGTCAACAACAAAAAAAGGCTGAAAGTAGTTCCTGAATCCTTCCCTATTGTTCATTTGGGATTTCTTGATTTCCCAACTCTCCACATATTATGGAATTTTCTGTGTGAAGTTTTGCCATGAATTTAAGTGGTGTCAACAAAGTTTTACCTTAAGTCACATTTTACCACAAAACGGAGAAGCGGCAGCCCTCCAGGGAGCCCCAGGAAGTTTTCTGCTTTTGAAAAGCTTGTTTTTTAATTCTTTTAGTTACACGTGTCCTGGACAGGGGATGGTGCTCAGGTGACCTTCCATGATAATTACACTCATGCTACTTGGGCCTGCATGCCACCACACTCCCACCTAAGGATGTGTTTTCGTCTGTGGCCAAACCTGCCCTGTGCTCATTCCCTTTGCCCTAAGCGTTTCTCTGCCTGGGAAGGTCAGTGGGACTAGCTAGCTGTCCAGGCACTCAGAGCTCCAGGGTTACTTTCTTGTCATCCTTTGTAAGCCTGGGATTTGAACCTGGTACTGGTTTGCTTCTTCCTTTCTTACACTAACTAGAAATGAACCTTGAGGTTGTCACGAGAGGAACAAGGTCTAGAATCCAGATAGATGACTTGTGTCTGACACACCTCTGTTAGGTGTGGTCTTATGTGACCATCTGAAAAACAAAGATGGGCAAGGTGACTTTGATGGTCACAGTGAGGATTAAATACTTCTGTACAATGTCTGTTCCCTTGCAGACATTTGGGAAGTACAGGTGCTTTTTTTTGTTAATCAGAGTATTTCTACTGTTTTCAACTCTATGACACAGACACTATATAATACACAACATACAAATACATGTGTATGTATTTGTGAAAGCAGAACTATATATGTGAAATAGATTCTACAGGGACGTGGCTAGCAGTTATAGGAGACAAGTAAGTTTGAACTTTTTAAGTTCCATATGTTTAAATAAAAATTAACTCAGAATGTATCACATGCGTGAATGTAAATCATACAGCCACAAAACTTTCAGGGAAAAAGGAGACAATCTGGAACTTAGTGCTAGGACAAAGCTCTTGGTTTGACACTAAGAACCTGGTCACTAAGAGGAAATGCTGATAAACTGACCTCATTAAAACCCTTTGGTTAGCGAGTCTGTTAACTTGCAGACACATTTGACAACTGCACAGTGAAGCAACTGTGAGAACTCAGCACCATTTTGTCCCATGCCTGCCGTAAGGCCCTCTGTCAATATCTCCAGAGATGCACAGAGCCTCTGTGACCAGACCTGAATGCTTACACTTTTCAAAAGTCAAGTGACCCGTCCTGAGACCCTGTGCTGAAGTTCACTGACCCAGCTGAGGTACCCATATCTGGGGACACTCCTGGTGGCTTGTGCCTAGTGTACTGTGACACTGAGGAGGTGGTGGCAAGACTATACTCAGTGGTTGAGGACAATGATTCACCCAGGATTTCATTAACACTCATTGGTCTGTTGGTCCACTGGTAAAGGTTTTAAAGTGTCAAAATTGCCACTTGTTGTAATTCATGAAAACTAAGAGTTGAGTAAAAATAAGCCTGTCATTTAGAAATAAAATAGGTTATTAGCTATTGTCATAGTCAGCTTATTTTATTAAAAGAATAGAAAGAAAGAGTACATTAAAACTCAAAAGAAAACAGGATTTATGCCTGTTAACTAAATAATGTCCATTGATTTTATGGGGCTCTATACAGTCAGAATATATGTCCACTTATTTTTAAATGATGGTATAAAAGACACTGTTGGCTGCCTACCCAACATCTATTTCTCTGATTCTTTGTGAGCAGCCCCACCGTCAGCTGGCAGAGGAGTGAGTCTAGACCTCCTCATTCTCAGGAGAGGCTGGAAACCCACTACCCTTGGCCTCCAGAGAGCGCAGATGTGGGTGGGATATGTGACAGTGCTGTAGCCATCTTGGAATTGCTTTGAGAATGAAGCCACCCAAGGGGGTAGAGTCACCAGAATGTCAGAGATGCAGCTCTACTGCCTTCACTATCTCTAGCCCGCCGCTTCTGTGTGGCAATGCTCGTCCTTGTTTCTGATGGCCCAGTGGGGCACTCTGCTCTCAAAACAAGAGGATCCTAGCTGACACAGTGAAGCAGCCACTGGGCTGGAGAAGGACGGAAGAAACCAACCAGAGAGGACGAACCTGTTCCTGTGCCTCCAGCTCTTTGTGCTGTAGCTTTTTCTCTGCACTCCGCACCTGAGTAGAGCGGGTTTCCAGTTCGTCTTGTAAAGCCTGCAACAGTGTAAAGAAATACAGCAACATCAGAAACTAGTGTACTCGAAAAAGTAGCTTTGCCACATGAATTGGTATTACCAAGGCCTTGGATGGTGGCTTTTTACTGTTGTTTCAAAGAGTTTCAGCGAGCAAGCCCGGGTTTTATGTGCTAGGCCCATATCGTTCGTGCTGGAATAAAAACCTGCAAAGGAGTGTGCTGGCACACGACTGCAGTCCCAGCCCTTGGGACGCTGAGGCAGGAGGACTGCTGAGAGTTTGAGATGAGTCTAGGCTACATGGCAAGACCCTGTCTCAAGATGCCAAAAAGTCATAGAAAATAAACCCTAAGGTATAAAGAGATAAGTTAGCAAATGTCAATTATTATTAAAATGTCTCATATTTCCAGCATAGGGCTACGACCATATACCAAAGAATGAAGTTATTGTTAGTTAGAGCAGCCTTACCAGTCAAAGAATGAAGTGTTGGAATCTATAGGTATTGTGATATCTATTTATAATGATCAATTCATAGCAAACCTAAAGGAATCTCCATAGCAACTCAGGATAGTGTGGAATTTGAAGAACCTGTAAGACGTGGACAGAGGTGACCTTGCAGTTGCCAAGTAGCTGTTAGAAGCAGATTCCAGGTCACTATGGGAGGTTGGAAGCCACAAAGGTCTACAATTATCGTCTTTTCAGTTACCCTTTTAAGTAAAAAGTAAGCTAGAAAAGATGCAGAATACACGATGGTAACCCCGTATCATTATAGAAATGAGACACAAAAAGTTACAGCAGACAGAAAGCATTTGGTGGTAATAGCAATGACCAGTCTCGGAGTGAACCTAATCCGGCCAGTATGACTGCATTATGCTGAGACTGTGACAGGGTCCCTACAGGTCATGAGAAGGGAAACCAAAGGGCCCTCCGAAGTCCCTAGGCCTACGTTATAATGGTGGGGCAGTGAGCAAACATTGAGTGTAATACAGATCCTTGGTCAGTGCAGGAGGGAGACATGGGGGTGGGGGCGGGGAGAGGCTATCCTGGGGAAAAGGCTACAGTTCTGAAACAAATGGCTCAAGAAGGGTTATCTGAGCAAATCTTCGCAGCCGTGGAGAGTGCAGGCCACGTGAACCATCAGGAGAGCCGGCCTTCCAGACAGAGGACACTGCAAGTACCAAGGCCTTGGGAAGCCACAAAGGTTATAGTGGAGATGGATCTGAGGGAGGACTACGAGGTCTCAGGCTATGTGGACCTCCAGGTCACGGGTTGGTGGAGTGGTTGAGCGCACAGAGATGGGAAGCTGCTGGAGGACTCTGAGCAGGCAGTGAGTGCTTCAGTCACAGTCTAGACAGGGGCAAGGTAGACAGCAAGGCTGTCCTGGGAAGCAGTGATGTAGACTTTTTTATCAGGGTGGAAGTGGTGAGTGAATGCTGGACTCCTGGTAGACTTTGCCCAGAAGGGTTAGGTGCAGAGCATGAGAAAAAAAAGAGGACTCCCCCCCCTCCCGGAGTCTGCACAGTTTGTTCTAAGAGATGGGGCAGGTGTTCTGGGAGAAGCCCTGGAGCTCAGCCTGGGATATAAGTCTAAAATGCCTACTGCATATCCAAGCGCCACAGGCTCAGGAGCAATGTCTAAGATTGGGTTCGGTAAAAATTCAATGTGTGAGGCCAGGTGGCACCTGCCTGTAATTGTAGCATCCAGGAAGCTGGGGCAAGAGGATCATAAGTTCAAGAATGGCCTGGGATACATAGTGAGATGCTATGTTAAGAACAACATTCCAGGACAGCCAGGGCTACACAGAGAAACTGTCTCAAAAAACCAACCAAATAAACAAAAAAACCCAAACAAACAAACAAATAAATCCCCCAAAACAACAAAAACAGCAACAACATAGACAACAACAAACAGCAAAGTAAACTAAAACAGACAAAATTTTCAATACAAGGTCAATCTTTTACACACACACACACACACACACACACACAGACAATAAATTTTAATTTGGGGGTTGAATCTTAGACCTCTGAGCATTTAATGAAAGCTACATGGTCACTCTTCAAAAGGGGAAAAGCATGATTATGGTTTTGTTTCTGATTTTTGGGGCTGTTTGAAGTCCATTCATGGGTAGACCTCCTGCTAAGAACTTTTAATTTACAGAGTAAGAGGAACTTCTATGCTTTAGGGTCTCTTTGATATTAAACATTATAAATCTACAATCTGACTAGGTCTGGGAATGAGCTTGGAAATCTCAAGGTCTTACCTCTTTTTAATACTATTGTGGTCTGGTTCAAAAAAGATGAATGCGATTGTTCCTATTCCTGCCAGTATGTAGCATTCTTTTACTTGTGATAGTGCTCAGTAAACAGGATGTTATGGTCTCTTTTTAAAAATAGCATGGCTGTGGAGAGTAACGACCATTGCTGGGGAGAGAATCCATGTGTACTTTAAGGTCCAGCTCTGTGCAGCCCTCTAAGTCATCCTACTGCACTCAGCGAGCACCCAAAACCCAGATCCAGTGATGCTATCTCCCTGCGGAAATTTGGAGCCACTCTCCAGCACCCCTGAAATGTGGCTCGAGCTCTTCAGAACAGCATGAAAGGACCGTGGACTAGTGGCATGGAGGAAGCACCTGTGGGCTTGTGTGTTGAGCTGGAGCTGTTGTTCCCATCGATGACAAGCTAAGAGAGCGTGGACTGTATTTCTAGCTCTCATGGTCAGTCCTTGTAGCACGTCATATTCTGACTTTGTTAGAGAGGAGATAGTGGGGGCCCCATGTGTTCAGGTTCATGTGGCCAGTAGTAGGCACTGGGCTGGCATTAATGTTTCTCTAACTTCAAACTCAACACTTGGGCTGTGCTCTGCGGCTTCCCTCTCCTTTGAGCCCAGTTTCTCTTCTCTTTATCCTACCTACCCTGTTCTGAAACTCAGGGCGAGCTCACTGGACTCCTCTGGGTTCTTTTCCAACTAGTGTTGAGGAGACCTAATGCGCATGTCTGCATGATGCTGCAAATGACTGCAGCTGTGACTTCTGCAGGCTCGGTGCCTGGCCAGCTCAACGCCTAGCACAGGTGAGTCTCAAATTGCAACTGAAGGGAACTGACTCAGGGGTTCTAGTCCCTGAGAATGTCTCTTTTGACCATTAGGGCTTCTGGTGGTCCTTAATATGGTGCATTTTACCACTGGTAGTCTCGTGTTTTGAAATAGAGACTATATCTTGTAATATGCCTAGCCATCTCTGTATACATACATACATACATACATACACACACACGTATATAATGGTTATTAAAATAATATGCTGGTCTGGTTCCTGCCATAATAAAGTATTTTGTTTTTTTAGTTTTTGATTTTATTCACAGAAAAATACAAAGTGTACCTCTCCCTTGTCTTAAACAAAAACCTCCTGACTGCCCCCCATCTCCCCTTCACTAGAGGTTCACCCACACTCCACAGATTATCTCCTCCTGTTGTTTTCTTCTGGGCTCCTGTCCTCACCATTCTCCTGAGTTTCACTTCACCAATCACTTTCTGTCTCCAAATGCCAAAGTCAGAAGCTGATTTGTTTCTTTACTTTGTGACAGCATTTCACAGCTACTTGTGTTTTTCTCTTGATTTCTGAGGAATTAATTGTTCCAGTGAAAGCAACCAGTTAAGAAAGAAGGCTGCTTCAGATGGAAAGTCAAATATGAGGAGGCCTTGAGTGGGAGCAGTTGCTGTGGGGAAGTGGACTTAGGTAGTGGAGTCATGAGTGGATGTTTGGGAGAAGACAGGACTGAGTTTTGACAATGAGAGCTGGGGATTGGGACCAGCAAGTGGGAAGTGTTGGGGCAGTGTGGTTTTCACATGCGGGTTTTAAAGGGCTGCCGGGACTGTGACATTAATATTTATATCCAGCAAATTCATATGTTAAAATCCTAACATGCAAGGGCATGGTGCCAGTTTAAGTTCCTCATATGTTACTCAAGGGGCCTTAGAAACTGGTATGGCTATAGCCCTTGTGTGCTTACTGACTGGGATCAGTGCCCCCAGAAAAGGGGTGAGGCAAGACAGTCATCTCGGAGCCACAAGTCACTCTTTTACCAGACACCCAGTCTGCAGATGCCTTGAGGCTGTAGTCTCAGCCTCTGGAATGGAGGAATCAGTGATGTTTACAGCACCTGTAGCTTAGTTGGTACGGTTACAGCCCCCTGAGCTGATAGGCAGCTTGCTAAACTGGGTCTGAACAGGGTAGAGGGCTTCTTGGAGCCATTTCCCACTTGTTTAGGGAAATGAGCAAAGTAAGGGAGGTTCAGAAACCTGCCCTTGTGATGGTCCCAAAGCAGGCCAGGCAGAGATGCAAATGCGAAGAGGAGGCCGGAGAGCTGCGGGAGTCTGGAGGGGCGGGAGGCAGTGTGGAGACCAACGAAAGACTGTTTCCAGGGGAGACAAAAGTTTCCAGGGAAGCAAAATCAGCTCTCATCTTGTCTTCATATTCCGCACAGTGAGACTATTCAGTCTACCATATTTTATCATTATTATCAAGATAGAATTCAAATTATACCTGCTTTTCAAAAAAAGTAGTACTTCAAACTTGCTCATAGTTTAAAAATGTAAAATACTATTTTCTTAGAGGCTAATCAGAGAAAGTTATATCTAGAAACGACTTTTATTATCTATTAAAAATCAGTGTTACAAAATTGAAAAGTAACCAAAAAAATTCTACTTTCTCAATTAAAGTGTAGTGCATAAAAGGAAAATGATAGTTTCTGCTGGCAAATGTTCCTGGATTTATATTCTAAAATAATTATTATGTTATTTGAATTGGAACCTCACATTTTGACATAAAGACTGTGGGAAAATGACCACAACTCAGAATGCACAACCACTGGGCTTTTGTTTAAGTTGTGGTTTCTTTTTTGAAAAACAATCAGTTGTGACATCACACACACACACACACACACACACACACACACTCAAACTTTAAGCGTATTCTTGAGAAAAAGCCCCTAAATTTGAAGAACAGAATGTCCCTTTAGGTCAAAAATATGAAACCAATCCTGATTTTAGACATTTAAGTTTTTATTCTAAAAGATTGTTCCTTCTGTCTCGGCTCTGCTGCATCAATGTGCATCATTTCTGAAAAGCCAGTTCTTTTCTCTAATTATATCCGCCTTTGAATACTACACAGGTCAGTTTGGCAGAGAGCTGTGGTGTTCTTGAGTTTCTGGTATTTTGTGGTAGGGAACAAAGGACATGTTCCAGAAGAAAAATATAAATGACATAATATGTTCTACACACAACTCTAGAAGTGAGGGGCTAGAAGACACCACAGCAGGGGCACAGATCGTGTACTGCAGACCATGCTTTACCCCGTGAGAAGGTAGCAAGAGACTGGAGGTCTGTCTGTATTCTTATTGGGTAAACTTTTATACAATAAAATTTAGGGTTTAGTTTTTAAATAGGTAAGATAATTTTTAGAGTTTATTATAAAGTCTGTAAACAGGGGGCTGGAGAGATGGATCAGTGGTTAAGAGCACTGACTGCTCTTCCAGAGGACCTGGGTTCAATTCCCAGCACCCACATGGAAGCTCGCAACTGTTCTAGGGGACCCGATATCCTCATACAGACATACATGCAGGTAAAATACCAATGCATATAAAATAAAAATATTTTTAAAAGTCTGCAAACATCCTCCTTTAGTTTTGATCCATTAGACAACACTAGTGTAGAAACCCTGGTCACAAAGGTGGACTAAGATGACCCTCATTTCAACTTAGCTTCCTGTTTGATGATGCCCATATTTGTTTATGCAGCACCAGTCCAATTCAGTTATAAATGGGCTGGTAAGATTGCCTATGAGAAGGCTTTCTTTGACGCATAAATTGACATAGAAATGATATTTTTCTTTCTAGTACTGCTAACTTCAGGCTAAGATAAAAATGCAAGTGAAAGTTATAAGATTACACTTGACTTCATTTTAAGTTTATTTTTAATTAAATAAACAAACATCTTGGACAAAGAAGGCCGAGGCGTGTCACTCATGCAGGGAGACACACATCTAGAGTTACTAAAGATGACATGATGACAGTGCGCCATTTCTATGGGGTGGTTCTACTGCTGATGGAGGCCACGACATGTTTTTAAATAGGCCATGTCGAGGTACAAAAGGAATGCATCTTGGCTGGCTAAAATGTCACTCAAGATTTCTTATCAAGAGTCACTTCATTCATAGCTACCCAGGATGAACAGATGGACCACTTAGTAGTGGGAGCGGAGCAGCACTCAGCTGCAGATCTACAAGCCAGAGGGAGCTTCTGCAGGGGTCACTGGCCCATTCCTAGGGCTTGCTATCATTTTTCCTTTTGTGGTGACTTTTAGGCATTGGTCACATACTCCTGCATTCCAAGAAATCATCTTCTAAAAACCTTTCATAACCATTCTGCCTTGTAACGGTGGTGTGAAGAAAAGGAGAGCTTTGGGGATTTTAACCCAACACATATGCTACTTTGGACATAAATCAAATCTCCTTTCAGGCAAAAACTTTAGTGTTGTCGGAATGCATGAGAAACAGCATTTGAGTGTGAACTTGCTAGGAGTCTGATTCAACATAAAGACAAAAGCATCATGGACAATGTGAAAAACAAGGAGGTGCTTCCTTGAAAGAATAAGACAAATTTCATTTTTTCCTTTCTTTCTCAGATCTATTTTCAGTTCTTTAAAATTCTTCAAGAATTTCCTTTAAGAATGCACTTCTCAAAAAGCTGAGTGTTTCCTGGTCTGCACAGAGGTTCCCGGAAAAGAAATCATGTTATTCAAGACCTTGATGATCTAAGGAAGCTGGAATCCCCCAATGCACCTCATTGATGCCACCTTGTCACACAGACCATCTGACAGCCAGTTCTCAAGTTTCTCACGGTAGCCTAGCTATTTCCACGGAGGAAATTCACAGAGCATCTGCCTTCCCTGCCTTCTCAGGCAGCAGTTTCACGTGTGAACAAGTTCTTATCTTGGGTGTAGACATCTAGGACCAAGTTTAAGAACCACAGCTCGGGAATTTTCAGGAGCATAAGGGAATTTCATCCTCTGGCCAGTGTGTTAACCAATGCAATGAGTTCAGTCTTTGCAGAACAGGGTGCAAATCAGTAAAAATGTCAGATCCCGACAGCCACCACTCTCTTGCACAAGCCTGGGAAGGGAGTGAACCCATCAGCTATTCGTTTCAATTTCATTTTTTATACTGTTAACCATTCACACATTCAACCTCAAACCCTCTCATTCAAGACTTTTCCATGAAACATTTCAAATCTAGATTCCAGAAAGTTCCGTTTCTCATCAAGTTCTTACATCCCCTACAGCACACTCGTATTCTGTTCCTACTGTGATTTCATCTGCTTCCCCCTCATTTTAGACTGTGCTTCATAAGGGTAAGAACTCTCTGCCCTGCTCTTTAGAGTGAACTCTGGAACGGTTGGTAAATTGTTATTTACGCTGTAGTAGCAGTTTTGTGCTGGTCATACGAACCAGTTGTATAAAGACCAAGTAGCTTTTTATCTAACAGGTTTGTAGGTTGCAGAAATGGTTCAGTGGGTACAGGGCTTATTGGGCAAGCATGAGGACCTGACTTTGAAAACCCAGAAGCCACAGAAATCTGGGTGAGTTGGCAATTTTGTAATACCAATGCTCCTGCAGGGAGACGGGAGGTTGAGACAGGACAATCCCTGGAAGCTCAGGGGCCAGCTAGCCTATGTGTATAGTAGTGAATAGCCTTCAAACAAGGCTGAAGTCAGGGACTGACACAGGCCACAGCATTCAAATGCAGGAACACACACACTAAAAAAGTAATAAAATAGTTATATGTTCTGATCACCCATACTGTGCCCTCAAGTGTCAATGGTGCAATCTCTTCTGGTTTCAAGACAACAGGCATCAGTGTCTTCTCAAATTCCAAGGGTCAATCACAGCTGAGTTCCTTCATGAGCTCATTGGCAGGCCCGTCTTCCCTGCTGCCCTGTGCTTTCATGTGTTACATGCATGGGCTATGAGGCATCCTGATAGTGCCTTTAACCTTGGTACTCTTATTCTCTGATGGTCACATATCTTTGTTTCTGTTTTGAATGGCTGTCATTCCATTCCTCATATACCCCTACCATCAGCTAACTTCCTCTTTTGTAACTTGACTCCATTACCAGTGATATTTGGAGCTTGTTCTCTGCAAGGTGAGCCGTGATATTTCTATTCCCAATCCAGTGCCTTTCCCACATCTCTACAGTTCAGAGTCTCTCTGCTGGCCCGGACACAGTTGGGTTGCCCTCCTCCTAGACATCCTTTTCTTTCACATCAAAAAATTGGGATGATCTTCCTCCAACTTCTCTTGCCCCCCCATGCCACTTTTTTCCTTCTCTTTCAATTGTGGGTATTTCCCCAATAGGGTCTTCTATCTCTACTCTTTGTCTATATACCATCTCCTTTGGGTAAGAAATCAATTTTATAAATTCCAGTGGAACGCACATCAGTAGATTCTGGTGTGATGGGCAGTGTTAACCAGGTCTGCCTGTCGCTGATTCCTAATGCCCATCTCCACACACACTGCCTCACATTTGACAGCTTCAACTGTCTCCCCTATGGGTACATGGTCAGTTGCCTCAGCATCATTTCAAACTTACCAAGTTCAAGGTCAAGCTCATGAACTTTCCCTTCAACCAGCTTCACTTCACTGCTAACTCTCCTGATGGTTTGGTTAAATGATAGCCTTCCCTGAAAATGTATCTCCTGAAAAATGTGTGATGGTGGCTTTATGTGAATACAGGTCCTTACAGACATAATAGCTGAAGCCATACTAGAGTAGAGTATACCTTTTTAAAGGAAAAAAACAAAACCACAGCTAACAGACTTGCTAGGTAATCCAGACAGGCCTTAAATTCATGATCTTCCTGTCCTAGTCTTCTCAGTTCTGGATCACAGTTATGGGCCACCATGTTGGGTTCATAGGGCATGTGGGAGAGAGGTTGCTCAGAGGCTGGAGTGATACCTATGAGCCAAGAACATTAAGAGCCTCTGGGCAACAGTAAAAGCTGAAGAGGACATGGAAACATTCTTTTTGACAGCCTGGATTCAGAGGGAGCTGGGTCTGCTCACATCTTATTCTTCTGACCTCCTGAGCTCTGAGACAACAGCTCTCTCTAGTTTCAGGTTGTCTAAGCTTTTGGTTGTCACATTAGCTATAGGAGGAAAACCCTTCCATTATGCGTGTCTTCTCCTGCAACACTAAACCCACATACATGCGCTCTCTCCCACCTCCAGTAAATCTTAAAGATCCATTGGCCTCACAGGGTCACCTACCTATCCCAAAGGACAGAAGAATGGATGGTCTGATGACAGGTTGAGTCATATGTTTGTACCAGAATGAATCATAAAATTAGTTCCATCTCCAGGTTAGCAAATGAGAATGGAAGACAAGAGTGGCTGCCCCCACCCCCCGAAAAGGTGGAAGTGCATCTTTATGAGGACAGAAATGGAAGTCTGAAGACCAGACCCAGATCTGCCTCCCCCATCAAGGTCATATGAAAGAAGAGCGTGTACGTGTGTGTGTGTGTGTGTGTGTGTTAGTGTTTTGAGAGGAAACATACACAACAATGGAAGTTTTTTCCTCCCATTTATATTTGTTTTCTATGACTAACATGACAAACAAAAGCTTCCATAAGACCTAGCTCTACTAGAGGTCATTCTACCAGCGCAAGGACCAGCAGAACACTCATGGTGAGAAGATCAGGAGACCAGCACTAGGGGAACTGTATTATTTTCATATTGATTCATTAGCGTTTCTCTGGTTTGCATACATGCCATTTCAGGTTACAGAGGAAGCTGTTTCAGGTTAGTATGGCACATGCTCAGATGAAGAGAACTGCTCAGGATGGGAAGGTAGAGAGCTTTAGGTGAGCCCCACATTTACACAGGGGATGCAAATCAGCTATGCCAGGAAAAGGTTGTTCTTTTTTTAACCTTAGGATTCTGGCTATCTGGAGCCCATACTTACGAGGAAAGAAGTTTAAAACTTTCCATTTAAACCACTTAAAATGAGAGGATTTACAAAGATCCTGTTTAATGTTCAGCTGACACGTTGTCAAAAACATTTATCATGCAACCTTTTGAAGTTTCTTCCACTCCTTTCTAGTTATTAAAGCTCAGATTGCAGTTAGTTATCAACAACAAAGCAAACACGTGACAGAGTTTTTATAGTCAACCATTTGGTTTCTGAACTACTAAGCAGAATTCACTTCTTCTGATCAGAAAAGTGATTAGTGACCTAGTTTTCATGCCGAAAACACCCTGCAGCTGATTTTTAAAATCACTTCTGTATGGACCCAGAAAGAATGCCAGGGACTTGGAAATTTCTTTTCAAGTGTTTAAGATGCTCCAAATTCTAAGAATGTTCAGCTCTGAGAACCACTTTAAGTCAGAAAGGAATTCTTCCAGTGCAAACCAAGAAACAGTGACCTACATTATGGAGGCGAGTTCTCGGCAAGTTAATCCCTAATGTAAATTTCTTCAGATTAAGAATACACGAAGTATATTCCAAGAACACACTAAGAATATATTAAGTTCATATTTTTGATCCAAGAGAATAATACACGTAAAATATTTTTGAGTATAGACAATGTGCTCAACATCATACGGGGGGCGGGGTACAAAGCGAAGTGAGTCTTGGTGGCATCTATTAGGCGCTGACATTATCATACAAGGCATGTGATAAAGACAAAAAGCAGGAGGGCACAGTAAGTGTCTTAAGCGGCCAATTGAGAACAAAAGGAACAGGGAAGAACAGAGAAAGAAGTTCAAAGACACCACAAGGAAGGAAGCAGGTAAATCCAGAATGTGGAACAATCTACAGGACAACTGACCTGCTTTCTGCAAGAAGTCAATGTCATGGCACCAAAGCAAAGAAAGGCATGCTTTAGATTAAGAAAGGCATAAAAGATGAAAATCAAATGCAATGTGTGCATCTTGCTTGGATTTGATCCAGGCCTATGAAGTGGCAATCTGAAGTCAATGAGGATGTCTAACTACAAAACAGGCCAAAGGACAGCCTAACTTTCCCAGGTGTGACAATGAGACCAGGGACTGTGAGGACCGTGTTCGCTCAGAGGCATTCTGGGCTACAAAAGGCAAACTTATATGTCTGAAGCTTGCTTCAATGTAGTTTAGCATAAAATGAGAGGAAACACAAAGCAAATGTGGGGATGGAGACAGGGTCTTATTCTGTAAGTCAAGCTGTTTTAGAACTCTCTAAGCAGCTAGCCTAGGCTGGCCTTGAACTCATAACAATCTTTCTGCCTTTGCTTCAGTGCAGTCATATCTTGGCAGCTGCTGAAGATAGGTGCTAGTCTCTACTTTAGGTAATGTATACAGTTTTCATAATAAAACAGGAAAATTCCTATCCACAGTAAGATGGCAAGGGGTTTTGGTATGATATTGAAAAAGTCTTCAGGAAGAGCTTTGAGGAAATAACATTGCAAAGGTCAACAAGGGGGAAATTGGAGTGTGCTGAGAAAAGATGGCACAGTTCATGGCGCAGGGGGAGTTGGGGTAGCCCTGCAAAGGGAGGCCCAGCAGAGGCCCAGCGGCCCTTCATTCAGTGAGAGCAGCTTGTACATTCTATCTGCAGCATGAGTTAGCCATTTTATACTTAGTCTTCCTCTTCATACATCCTTCCCAAATCACCTTCACCATCCCCCTCGTGGAGCAACCTTTCCTGTCAGGTCTGTTCTGGTTCTTACAGAGCTCCACCTGACTGCTGTATGTTCTAGTTTTATTGCTGTTGCTGTGATACCCTGACAAAGAGCAACACAGGGGAGGGAAGGATTTGTACTGCTTATGATTCCAGACGACAGTCCATCTCTGAGGGGAAGTTAAGGCAGGAACTCAAATGACTAGTCACATCACATCCATAGTTAAGAGCAGAGGAAAATAAATGCATGTATGTCTACTTGTTTGTTTGTTCAGTTAGCTCTCTTTGCTTCCAAATGTTTAGGGCTCAGCCTAGGGAATGGTGCTGCCCAAAGTGGGCTTAGACAATAATCAAGACAGTTCCTCACAGATACATTCATAGGCCAACCTGATCTAGATAATTCCTCAACTGAGACCTTTTCCCTAGGTGATCCTAGGCTGTGACAAGTGGGCATTTAAAGTCACAGCATACCATCTATTGCTCCTCCCACTATATCTTGCATTCTTGGCACATTCTTGGCACTGAATGACTCTTTCCAAAGCTCCTCTGGGACACAAAATGTACTGAGTGAGAGTAGAGCAAATATGTCTATTTAGTTCTAATCTGAACATACAAGAGTGATCATGAATGCTTATGCTCCTAACCACATAGTGAGAATTGCATTAATGATGAAATTATGAGGCATCTAACACGATTTATATTGCTCAGTGAAGATGAAAAACTGAATTTCGAAAGAAAAATCACTGGGTTGATAAACTAGTGTTGGACATACGAGCAATTTTCTTTCAGCACTGATACTTTGTAATGATCAAAATGTCTTTCACAAATAAAAAGTTAAAGCTTTAACCCTTTTTGGGGTAACTGTGATCTGGTTGCTAATGTGCAGTGTAAATTAAGATCCTGATCTGCACAAGAACCAGCTGGAATAAACATGCACAGCGGTGTGGGAAGGTACATAGTTTCTTTAAAGTCTTTACCTTTTGTTTTCTTGAGATGAGGCATTGATTGAGCTAATTTCAAATTGATGATCCTTCTGCCTCAGCTGGGATTCTAGTAGTCCACTACACTTAGTTCAAAATATATTTAAAGCAAAAATACAAATGGCTCTTAATAGTATTGCCAAAGTTTTAAGAATGCAGTTCAATATTTGTTCAACCTTAACTTTTTCTAAAAAATTTTATTTATTTATTTATTTATCTATTTATTTATTTATTATGTATATAATAT
>LOJH01007592.1:0-12577 GCA_001685095.1 Ellobius talpinus
TCTGGCACGCTCTCACTAAGGGCAGGACTTCCCACAGTCACAAACGCTATGTTCTTCAGCCAGATGACGTGATAGGAGGCCGTTCCGTGTTTGTGGAGGTTAATATGCACCATTTGCCTCTACCCACTGAAGGCTACAGGCGAAGAGTAGTTCCCCAACTCACCCAACCATGGTGCTTTCTACAGAGAGTGCGAGAGCCTCCAGTGGCAGGTCTGCAAGGGACGGGTGGATTAGCCTGCTCAGAATGAAAACCACTACCTAAGGAAATGCTGCAAAATTCGACAACAGAATATGTGGTAAAAATTTCTTTGTTGTTTACTAATTTTACGTGTACTAAATCCTTAGCGCATGCCCATTTTCCCATATAAGGTAATGACAAAACAATACACATTACACATCTGAGACAGAGCAATTGTTCATGTTAGGCATGAGAAATGCTGAATTCAGAACTGTAGAAAGAATATTTCCTCAAATACATACGCTATGTATTCATTTACATTCTCTACATACTGACATTGCAATTCTTTTTCCAAAACCCAGAAACAGACTCCCCAATGCCCTTAGAATTGAATCCCTAACTTGTACTAAGGTCATTCAAGTCCCTGAGGACTATCTCCCACCTCCACCCCCTGGCTCACTGGTCCATGGTCACACTGGACTTTACTCCTAGAATGGCAGCCCAGCTTCACCCTGGGCCAGTGCACCTGCCGTACCTCTCCAGGAATCATCCTTCCCTGATATGTGTGCCTAAGCAGGACAGGACTCGTTCCTCCATCCCAAGGGGACAGGGATCTTTTGTTTTTGGAGCACCCTGTCAACTAACATACAGCATGCTCTATGACACTGCTCTGCTCCTTGAACTGAGGAAAACTATTTGAAAATGGCAGCAGCCAAATCCCGCCTATGCCACGTAAGTACAAATCTCAGAGGAGAGATTCTAGGTCACCGGGATTTTTTAAGCGCTTAGTGTCAGTAGAAGAACTACCCTTGCCTTTTTTGGTTTCCTTGTGAACCATTTCATGATTGAAATTGCATTATCTATTGAGTAGTGTGGGCTTGGCTGTCTACCCTACCCCCTCAAGATTCCAGTCACTCCTCAGGCTCCTTAGAGGATGGGTTTGGCACACCCTGCAGACACCAGACTCTGAATGCTGAGGTCTTATTTATAATACCAAATATAATGTGTCTGCTATGGAAATAGTTGTTACACCACATTGTTTAGGGTAGATGTAAAGGAAAAACTCGATAGTCTTTCAACACAAATGCAATTTTTCTCAAATGTTTCCCATCTGAGGTTGGTTAAATCCCCAAATACAAAAGCTGTGGATAAGGGAGACTGGCTATGGGAGTTCCTACTGGGTAAGGACTCTGCCTATTTTGCTTGCTGCAACTATATCAACATTCAGAATAGCACCCGGTGCATAGAAGGTTATTAAGGAATGCATTTTTAAAATTATACTCGTGGACTGGTGAGGTAGCTCCATGAATAAAGTGTTTACTGAACACATATAAGGACCTGAGTTCAAATTCCCAGAACCCACATAAAGCCAGGTGTAACTGTGCCTATCTAGAACCTCAATGCTCCCATGGCAAGATGGAAGGCAGAGACAGGGTGCCCAGATACTCACAGGCCAGCTAGCTTTGAATTCAACAAGGTAAAAAGCCATATTCCCTTTCTCACATAAGGTGAAAGATGAGGATCAACCTCTGCCTGCATGCTGCAGCGCACATGTGACTCTCCTCACTCACAGACCTGCGTGCCTCCGTGCACATACACACACACACAGAAGAATTAGACTCATAAAAATGTCACATTTTCTCCAGTCAAACTCCTTCCTTTATAACTCAAGGAAAAGTTAAAGTTTATTTTCAAATTCGTTTGGCAAGCACTGGCGTACCTGAAACACTCTGATTAGCATGTGAAAGCTTCCAGCAATAGTATCAATAGTACTCCCTTCTGGTATTTTGAATGGCAGGGCTGTGGTTCTGACGACCCATTTTATTTATCATTGTTGATACCTTACAAAATACATAATGAGAAATAAGTCATTAATTGAAGCCCACAGCTATTCATTTTTAAATTTTCATTCCCTATATCCTGTTAAACAATTTGAATATTATTCTAAAGGTGCTTTAGTCTATATCTATAATGTCTGATCAATAAAGATATGAGGCAAGTGGATAATTGAAAGTGTTTCCATCTTCTGTATTGAAATTAATGCAAAGTAGCTCAATAAATTTTAAAGAGCAGGCTGTGTTACCTATCAATAGGCAATTGCCATATTGGGTTTTTTTCCTATAATGTGTTTTTAAAAATTATATATGCATGGTCTTAAAGATCATTTAAAAGCAAAACTGTCAGATTATAGCAATAACTTCCACTTGGGATGCTAGCTGTGAGCTGATTTTTGGAAACTAATAATGATATGGTATCTACATACACAATTGAAAACTACAATTAGTTCAAGCCAATTGATTTCCAGATTGACATGTGACAATGGCTGAATCAGATGTGGATGATCACTCTGAAACACGCTGATGCTAAATGCAAAATGCTCTGTAAGTGTGTTCCTGCCTTTAGTAGAGTTGAGCATTCTCCTGACATATGCCACAACTTTAGGAGAGAAGGTGCGAGCTTTGCAGATTCCCCGATCTTATAAAAGGCCAGAGGAGACAGCAGAATAGTTTGCGCAAACGGAGGGAAGGCAAGCATATGGTTAGCATGTATCCCCTCAAAACAGTCACAACACATAAGAAACATAAGTTGAGCATATTGAAGACTGGTTCTATTTGTAACAGTCTCTCTTTACTAAGTGGTCAAAATGACGGCTAACATTTCACACGTGGTTGCTGAGATGTGTTTTGCATGCCAGGTGTGTGACTTGGCAGGACACATTTGTCACCACACTCTTCCCCAATCCAGTAACACCCTCTAGAAGCTCCTCAGACAGGAAGAGGAACGCTGCAATACACCCCCAGAACTGAAAACTTGTCCTATGGGCAGTTACATGGCTTTCTGTGTACATTACCATGGGAACAGCAAAACACAAACTTAAAAGGAAGTTTGCAGGCTAGTGAGATGACTCAGTTGCTAAAGGCAACTTGTGGCCAAGCCTGAGAATCTGAGTTTGATCCCCAAGACTAATATGTCTGAAGCAGAGGAGCAACTTCTGGAGGTTCTTCTCTCACTCAGATACACACACGCACACTCATACACACACACACACACACACAATAAATAAATTATATTTTTTAAAAAGGCTGCACCCACCTATCAGCTATCTGCTTGAACATGCGCTGCTATTAAATATGATGCTTTCCTTGATTCCATATCAGCTTTTAGTTTGATACCAAATCTCCTTTTCCTTGAGTCATTTGGCTGTGATTGTATACAACCAAGAAATTTCTTTCACTTAGTTCAAATTTTGCTCATGTTTGGAAAAATATACCAAGCATAAGGCTTTTCTGAGAGTTTCTGGGTTTTGTTTGATTGGTTGGGTGGTTGGTGGTTTGGTTTTTTTGGATTTTTTTTCTTTTTCTTCTGGCCTGGGATCCAACATCTGTAGTGTTGTAGTGCAGACTGCATTTCTAATAATCCAAAATCGATGGGTCACTGTCACCTGTCAGGGAGTGGGAGTCACATTTTTTCTCCCTATATTGCTATAAGGTATCACTCTTCTGATCTTGTGGGAAAAAATCTGACTCATTCAAGACTGTACAAACTTGGATTTAACCTAATGTTATAAGCATTGCTACTACAATGAACATGTATCAATTGCTATTGCAGAGCACAGTTATAAAATCATAGTTGAGTCTTTGTTAGGCTCTATTAGATAAAGAAGTGTCTCTTTAGTGTTTCTCAATGAAGAGCTGAAGCCTGGTAGTCAGCCATTGGCAGGAGTTTTTCAAGCTGCTGAAAATCAGATATCTGCTGTTAGGGTTTCTTGGGAATAAACTAATAGCAAATAAACACCTATCAAGGGACTTTCCAAATACCGACAGAAAAGCTAAATGATTTTCATAACTTCCCAATCGCCACCAATTCAGAGTATATTATAATCTCTCAGCCACATCATCACCCTTAAATTTCTCACTCATATTTGTTCTCTCTGCCATTTTGCCTTTGTTCTGTGATGAAGGCTATGTGTCTTGCAGCCTTTTTTTCTTTCTTTTTTTTTGGAAACAGGTTAAATTGCAGCTCAGAATTCACAACACTGCCATGGACTTTAAGGATGATGGAATGTGTCCACCTAAATAGGAGAACTCTCTGGGCTGGTAGCAGAGACTGCAGACCCAGAGAAACGCAGGCGCATCACACCCCGTAACTGCAATCAGGCCCTTAGCAGAGTAGACTAGGTCAGGGTTTCCCTGACTGCACAGCTCAGCGCCACTGAAGCACGAAAGCCAGGCATGCCATTTAAGTCAGAGAGGACTTCACAAGCTGAGCGTGAGCAGGGCCATTTTCTCTGCAGTCTTTTCGGGGTCTTAATAACAGTTCTGTGCGTTAAGATTTTCAAGAAGAAAAACAAAGCTCAATCTTCTTCAAAACTTATCTCGGATGTGATTTTTATGACAGAAATGGTGTTGGTTAGAACTCACTTTTGGTGAGAGCTTTCTGGAAGGTAGTGCCAGCTGTGGCCTCCCCTCCAACTACTAGAACTGCTTACTGCGCATTTGTTGTCCTCCATAGTTATGAGGTTACACAAAGTGCACGCAGGGTTTTCATTGCTTTGGTTAGACTGTGTTCTTGTGTGTGCTCCACCAGTAGTTAAGCCCTCGACTGCAATTCACATCTACTCACTCGGGAGACTAGAAAATGTGCTATTATGATGTGACAAACAAGCAAGTTTTCATAATATTCTAACTAAGTTTAGAAAACTGGGATTGACTCTCTGCTCCTCAAGCAGCCACTTAACCATTCAGGCGTCTAGCAAGGTAGGAATGGGTAGGTTTTTATGTGAACAGCAAAGTTTACAATAGCATTAACCCATTTGCCAGGCAGCCCTAATTTCAGAGCTTTCTTTGCTAGAAACGTCTGTCTCTACAGGCACGTGAAGCAGCAATTTCCACATCAGATTGGCCCTCACCCTCTGCATCATTTCTAACCTAAAGATCAGTTTTTCTAATGTATCAACTACTGTTCATTGATATTCAGAAAATAAATTGTTGACTACAGACACACCAACAGGATATATTTTATAATGGTAAAAAAAGGTAGTTATCAAGCGTACTTTATAATGCACACCCATATTGTCTTATCTCTTTAACTACATCTTGCTTTTCTAGAAGCCATAGCAAGTGACTTGATTTTTTTAATTTAAGAAACAAATTTAAACTGCTACCAAAGTGTAATCTGCTCTAATCCATACACGGTAAAATGAAATAAAATAAAAAGTATAAAGCTGTGTTATTCTGAAGTATTTATATTAACAAGATTTTAAAGCACTCATGCATAAAAGCAAAAACTGAGCATTAGCACACTGGGGTAGGAACCTACCCACTGGAAGGAATTCGCTGGGCACCCCTATGACCCAGCAATTGAGATGGAGATGCCTTCAGAGTGGCTGGCTATGCTTCATTATCTTCCATTCTCCATTCTATCTAAGCGCAACCAGGTACTCACCTCTAGATCTGACCTTGTCCAACACCACACACACACACACACACACACACACACACACACACACACAAATAACCTGTAACTCTTGGAGAAGAGCGAAGTTTCTAACCTCAATCCAGCCTCATTTCTCTGTAGGGCTACGTCCCCCTAGCTGTGCTTTGGGGATGAGAACTAAGCTTCCCTGCCACTGGATGAGTTACCCCATCATCTTCTGTTAGCCATGATTTGTCCCTACAGTTACCAAATCCTGGAGTCACCTTGACTTCTGACCTTATTTTTTTAAGGGTGTCACTCATTTTGAGTTCCAGCTCTCCTGTTCATTCTTTGTCCAAGAGAAATTAGGACAGAGTCTAAATTAGAAAATATAACACAGACCATGTTTCCATCTTGCCCCTCCCCTTTCAGACTCTCTAAACTCCCACCTCTAATGACCTACCACTACTCAGGTGCCACTGCCAGGCCATTTGCCATCACACAGTCAGCACTGTCTGAGATTTCTGTCTGCTTCCTCCATAGCCTATAACAAAAGAAAACTGCTCTCTGCTGGGTGAACCTCCGCAGCTGAGACATTTGCTGTCAATGGGTAAAGTCACAGCAACCTTTGCCTTCTGAGCACTCAATTACTTGTTATGTTTTGTTTTTTCCATTTTTGTCTTTGGCAATTGTTCATGTCTTGAAGTCACTGGAGTTGGTATCATAAAAAGCATTCAGTTAAAAGCAAAAGATAAAACCCTTTTTTTAACCTTAAAATAAGTCTTACTAATGACTTTCATAGCACGCTTGCCAAGAAGAAGTTCCAAAGATCTTAAACTGAGGTAAACTGCCATGCTGTGGGGAGCTAAGGCCTGTTTCACTCAACAGATGTGGGGAGAGGAGGCTTATATCATTTTACAGCCTTTGAAAAAGGAAGCATCAAAGTGACGTAGTCTTTTTCCCCCAAAGGAAACTTTAAATTTGAAATCTCTGATAACTAACTGAAACTCTAAAAATATGAGACTCCCTTCCAGAAATGTAGTCATGCCAACAATACTCACAGGTACAAATGTTCTCAACTTAAAACAGAAAGAAAAGAAAAATGTGAGGCAGAATATCTTGAATTTTCACTCAGAACTGCAGTCATTTTTGGTGGTGGCGCATGCCTTTAATCCCAGCACTTGGGAGACAGATACTGGTGGATCTCTGTAAGTTTGAGGTCAGCAGATGTACAGAGTGAGTTCCAGGACAGGTTCTAAAGCTACACAGAGAAACCCTGTCTCAAAAAGACAAAAGATAAAAAATGAAAGAAAAAGATTGTAGTCATTTTGCCCACAATAAATATGTTGTAACCAAATTGACAACCACAGTTGTCCAGTGAAGGATGATAATTCAGAGCCTCTTACTGTAGACTCAATAATTGTGCAAGGCGGAGAGGAGTGAAATTTTGACCCCGTTATGAAGCATAAAGACATTACCAGACACCCTGAGATAATGTGTCCTGAAGAGCTGGAACCACACAGCCCACTACCATCCTTAATTCTGCAATGACATCAGTCCCTATGTTCACATAGCCCCAACCATTTTACCTGCTCAACAGAGCTAGCAACAGAATCTGCTTTGTTGGGCTATTATGATGATTAAATGTCACAAGAAAATCATTTAAAATAATGGTCGATTATGGTTGCTTAGGAAAATTTAAACCAAGTACATTTTTCTGCCAACACTCTGTTACATTAACCTGGGCTGTTCTCAGATACAAGCCAGAGCATGGAACTTCAAGGGTTCCATTGGAAAGTAATGAAAGCAAAGAGTCTGCTGTCTCCTCCAACTATGGACTGCGTAGACCAGCATAGGCCAAGTAAGACAGTGTCAAGGTCTTAACAGTTCAACCAAGTTCCACACTGAGCACTGAGGACAACAAAATCACTGTCTCACTCATACTTCCCTTGGGTCAGGCTGTCTATATGTCTGCAATAGCATTTCTTAGCTCATGCCCTATGTGTGCTGTCTTTTTTCCTTACTGTCATTGAAACCATGCTCCCGAACTATCAGCTATGAGACCATTCCCTGTTTAAGTGTCGATCTGGCAAGAAGGTTTGGTTTTCTTTGAAAAGTCCTTTGGTGATATGTAAGGCATTCCTTAAATACAACATCTTTGTTGTACTGAAGGTATCCCAGCTTTCTATACAATCCTAATGTGAGCGAGTACCTCTCTAATCTCAGAAGGCTTCTTTCTCTCTAGGAATGCTAAGAGATTCTGCATTCTATGGAGGCAAGAGAAAATAACCCATCCAACTGAATGGAGAAACAGAATTTTGGCATGTACCCAAAAGTCTCAGGACCACACCTCCTATGCAAAACATATTTTGGTTAACTTCTGCCAGGAACATGTCCCTCATTCTAATAGCTAAAGTCTTATCCCAGTCTTTATATTTGTCTTCTATCATTAATTATGCATTTATTTTCTATTATTATTTTGGATTCTAATACAGTCTATGAATATGTTACTTATATTCTCCATTGATTATAAACACTTCAGAGGCTGAATCTTTTTAATTCAACAACAATTTTGCTGCTTAACATATTTATTGAACATCCACAATAACCATTTATAATGAGGAATTAAAGCTGGACAAGAGGACATTTTAATTCCATTCAGTAGTTCAGGAAGTGCTCATGATCAAACAGTGTGGTGCGGTTCTTCATTTTTCTTTTTCTTTTTTACTGGAACTAGAGCTAGCCACAATTTCACCTTAAACACCAATGGTATCTTTATTTTTTTTCTTCTCCCCAGGATAGTGGCCAAAGCCTCCAAGAATCTCATGTCCACACAAAGCTTAGGGATTGTATTCGGACCCACCCTTCTGCGAGCTGAAAATGAGTCGGGGAACATGGCGATTCACATGGTATACCAGAACCAGATAGCGGAGTTCATGCTGAACGAGTATGATAAGATCTTCAGCTCAAAGGAAGACTGACAGACAAGACAAGCTACTGAGTGTGTTCACATCTGTCTTGATGCCTAATATTTTTACATTTCTGCAAACATATTTCTGAAATATTTTTTCCTTCCAAGCGACAGATGCTTCATTTTGTGAACAACTTAGTGATGATTTTGTATTTAAGTTCCAAACATTTGAATAAAATAAATGACAATATTTTCCTATATGTGTTCTACATTAACCCTTTGAGTGTTGTTCCTTTTAGCATTCTAGAAATATATCATAAATGTCTCACACTCTTAAATAGTGTGTACAAGACAGCACCAAGGCATAGCTCTACTACTGAACCTTGGCATCATGTGTGTGCTGGTGTATGTGCAGATATGTGAGCATGTAGAGAAACTGTGGGTAACTTTGAGAGTGTTTACATGTGTGCCTTATCAAGATCCATATGCACCAATGCATCAACTGTGTCCCCACATGCCTAAGCATCCACAGAGAGAACACAAGCAATACGAAGGCATCTCTGTTCTCAATCAAAATAGAGTAATTTCATCTTTCAAGTGTACAGCCCAATGATTGTCAGTGATGGGTGAGCTTTGCAAATACAACATGCTGAGTGGTAGCTTTTCTGAAGAACAAAAGGACAGTTCAAGAGATTTGTTTGGACTGTTCTTTCTTTGTGGGTAAAAACTATTTTGGTTCCACAAACATACCATTTTGTAAATTAAATGGATTGATCTTTATTTTACACAAGGATTGCACTGCTGTTCCACGTTGGTTCTTCATCAAATTGTGTATCTTCCTGGCTATGCCATTTTATGTCGAATTTTTAATAAGTTTTGAAAGCTATTTTATTGTGGAGTTATACTAACTCCAGCTAAAATGAACTATTTTTAAATGCTTGTACTATTATGCCCTAAGGATTCCTTGACTAGACTCATTTTATTTTATCCATTTGATGGTTACTTTCAATTGTGATTGATTAAATGAAGGGATAACTGTCTAGAATATATCAAACATTGCTGTATTTTGAAAAGTATGTTCTAGTTGAACACATCTCTTGCCATTTTATGAAAGAGTTCTGCTGATAAAAATGTAGACTTATGTTTGACAGCTTTTTAATAAACTCAAATGGAATGAATAAAGCTAATCCAGTGTGATAAGAAAGTCTAGCTATTGATTTAATCCTAAAATGAAAAATAAGCATGTAAATACTATGTGTGAAACATGGATCCAAGAGCAGACACTCAGAGCAATAATGAGCTCAGGGGCATATGCTGTAGCATGGATTGGGCATTCAGAGATGAGAAAGGCAGCCTTAAGAGACAGTCAGATGTTCAAGTACCAGCATCCTCAGTGCTGCCCAAGGACACTAGCTTGAGGAAGGACACAGTATGCTTGTCCCTCTTGAATGTCTTTATTTTAGTAAAGGTGCCAATACATGGGCTCACAGCCAAGAATAGTGAAGTGGGCACAATTAATTCTTCACTATGGTTTCAACCAGTGGGATGTTCGCACATTCTATCACAAAGCCAAGAGAAGTCACAAGAAAGAGATCGTCTAAAGCTATCAGTAATAGTGAAGCAACAGGACGGCTGAGCTGGAAAAGATTCTTACATGTAAAACTGTACTTATACCTTTCAATAAAACACAGAGAAACATGAAACATGGGTTTCTCGCATTTATTTCTAGTCTTCCTCAATGCTGTAACATTCTCAATGAAGTCTTTTCCAAGACTTTAATTATTTCTCCTTTTGAAAAGTGAACAGCAGGGTTAGAGGCTCCAGGAGGCAAACACTGTGTCTTCACAAATCCATCTTTAAAGTTATTCTGGAAGCTTCAACCAGAGAGAAATCAGACTGAAAGCCGAAGAGAGTGGCACTACCTGCTTTGAGCAAAGATTGACATCCCCTTGCCTCTGCTGCCATCCAGATTCATAATCTTCAAAAGCATCAGCTTCTTGATTTCCAATCAGATGGGATTTAGCCTGATTCAGACCCCAGCTGTGTCCTGTCCCTGCCTGCTAAGGGCATTGCATCAGAGAACATGTTTCCTCTCTAGAGGAAGGCCTTTCCAAGGTACTGAGCCAAAGTGCCCATCACAGGCTCTCACTTGCTCACTCAAAAAGTACAGAAAGGTCATGATATTCCACAACATTTCAGTTAGCCATGATGTCTAGAATCACTGTCCCCTGTGTTAAAGCAGAGTTTCTGCGCTAAGTTGGAACACTAAACAATTTTATGAAACTGGACAGTATTCTCCATTAAAACAACAACAACTTACAACAGAACAAAACTAGGAAAGTTAGCAAAGGTTTCTTACTCACCTGGTCTGAGCCAGGCCCAGTTTGAGGCACTAATGATATGTTTGCCATATAAAGCACGTATTATGTATTACTACCCTCTGTAGGAAAGGAAGACAGTTGCCTAAGGATTAGTTACTATCCAGTACAAGATCATAGATGTTGGCCACTGGGGCAACCATGTCCACCTCAGGGTTCAACACCTGTACATAGAAATGCTCAGATAGATGGGCAGTGCCTGTTACAGAAACATTGACAAATTATATTAGTCGGTGTTTAAGAAACAAGTTGTAATTGGGGAAACCAGATAAGGTTTCACTGTTGAGATACTCTGGGGAGCTTCTGTATAATCTCGACTGATAACTAAGATTTATTAGACAAGGAAAAATACAGAAGGCACACCAAGTAGGAATGAGGAATGGTGTGCACCAGAACTGGGGAAGGCCTGACACCCCCAAAGAAAACTGAGAAAGTCAGTAATTAGAGATGATGTATATATGCCTGGTGATTTGGGAAGACAGAACTACAGAAAGCGGCATATTCAGATCTTTCTTGTAGACAGAGGCGATCCACTGTGGGTTGTAAAATAAGAGAGGTACAGAATAACTTGGATAAAGAATCTCTAAATTTCCTAGAGGTAAAGAGATACAAACCTATTTGAGAAGACTCCTGTTCTCTTACTGGGGCTAGGGCTCTGCAAATACATGAGTCAAGTGTCTGTAATTTTTTTTAACATTTCTTAACAGTGCAATAATAACCCTGTATTCTCAGAGGCATTTCTACATAACAATAAGACATTCTAATCTAACGAATAGGAATGCAAATCTGCACCTGTCTCTCTGGAAAAATCAAGCCAGTCAGAATGCCCACTTTGTCAGGCTTTCCCCACCCAGCTTACCAGAGATCGCCTCTTTCTTCCTGGAAAAGATGGCTCTTCCATCTTACGTGTTCTGAGTCTGGCTTTACTTAGCATGTGTCATATGACAGGATCATCATGCCACAGCTCGTAATTGAAAGCCTTGTGATGGTTCACCCTATCCAATTAGAAAACAAAGGATCCAATTAAGAAGAAGGAGACAAGCTGTGAGAAGGACGCCACCACTTGCCAATAGTGCTGTCCTCACAGCCCAGCGCCACCAGAGAGTGACCTGCACTTCTCTCTTCCACACTTAGTTTTGTGAATTATAAGTTAATCACCCTGTCAATTCCTAATTAAAAGGCCCTGCAAAGATTTTTATCCAAAAGGACCATCGCTAAAAGTTCTGGGTCAAACTGCTCTGTTGTCAAAAATGAGAAAATATTCCAGAACCATATCAGCTCTCTCCTTGGGAATTCAAATCTTAACATAATAAAAAGATATTCTTAAAATTTTGTGTCTTCAATTAAAATGCATCATCTGGTCAGTCCTGAAAACATATATACGAGTAAATTATACAAACTAAGCAGGCTGTATTTATGTATTTAGGTTTACTTGTATATACACATAGTATATATAACAGAATTAATGAAAAAGGAGGCCATGAATTTGAAAGAGAGCAGAGAGGGGTGCCTTGAAGAGTTTAGAGGTGAGTCGGGGAAGAGAGAAATGATCTAATTATATTGTACTTTCAAAATTAAAAGAAATAATTTTAAAACACTTCATCTTATCTTTAAAATGTAGATAGGTTACTCTCTGTGTGCGTGTGTGTGTGTGTGTGAGAGAGAGAGAGTGTGTGTGTGTGTGTGTGTGTGTGT
>LOJH01007593.1:0-15031 GCA_001685095.1 Ellobius talpinus
GGGAGGAGGGGAGGAGGTGGAAATTTTTAATAATAATAAAAAAATTAAAAAAAACACGAGCCAAGGTGATATGTTACATTGTGGGATGATAATGATTATTGATTTATATTGAAACTTCAGGGGATTTTATACTGAAGGGACAAGATCAGACAAAGTTAAGTTTATTGATATTAAAATTGTGACTTAGTATTTCAGTTTGTGCAGCTGGAAGTTGTTCATGAAGCTGGTTAGTTAGCAAAATCTTAAGTGAATCATGGTCTGCATGTAAAAGATTCAGTTTCCAGCACTTATGAGATATTATATTGGGGGGATTAAAAACATGTTAGGCAGATACTGAGGTAGTTTGGACTTTGGTGATTGGCACAATCAATTTCTTCCTTCAGTGCTACCATAGCCACAACCATAGCATAACCTAGATATCCCATAGAATATTCCTCAAAGTTAGAATCTGAGAATTGCATTGCCTAGTAGAACCATCCAGTTATCTTCTATAGACCAGATGTGAGTGTCAATCTTATGATTGAGATTGCCTCTGTGGATTTATGGGTGATATTGGAGTTTTAGGAAAGTCCAAATGTCACTGTCTAACCCATAGAGGCCAAAGGACAGTACATCGCCAATGACAAACTAACACTGAGCATTTATTAGCTGTATAGTCTTTTTGTTTAGATAATTTCTATGATTTTTCACAACAGAAAATATGATATACCTTTCTACAATATTGCTTTATTATTTAAAAAGACAAAGCCTGTGTCTAATGGTGGCTTGAATAATCCCTTGAATCTTATTCGAACCTACAGACTTAGAGGCCCAGCCCTCACAAGGTGGAAGTATAACACTACCTTAAGTATTTGCTCACTCTTCTTGGCATATCCCCCCAAAAAACTTGCAGCCACTAAGCATATAACCATCGTGCTCCCCTCAAAGGGATCAGCAAATACTGACTTGGATAACCATACAGTTTGATCATGGAACTACCAAATAGATTTAGTTATTAATAAAAAAAATCAACTCACAAGAACACAAAATGATACTACAATTACCAGGTAATGTGAACATTATGGTTGTCAAGTATATAAAGCAAGACAATGATGAAGTGAGCTAGGCATTTAGGACACACAACTTTGAATGAGCTCATATATTACGTAAATGCCAACACTGACTGAGATTTTAAACCTGAGTTTACAAGTGTGGGTTATCTTCCGACTAGGTCCATGAGTACACAATGTGATTATTGCTTTAATGTCTTCCTATGCAATTAGAAGATGCTTATATGGCAACACTTGAGTTTCTAATAGTGACCCCCAACTGATATGATGAGTCCTCTTTTGGCAGGAGATTCAAAAACTTCTAGAACTTCCCATCCCGGCCAGGATAGTGAAACTGACAACAGCCCAGATAAACTGCAGATCAAACGAGTCATCAAAAACTTGAAATATGCAAATGTGGTGATTTCTGTTATGTTCTCATTTAACTCACTTGGATTTTGAAGGCGATGGATGTCTTAGAGAACTACTGTGGGTTATCTTAAATGCAATCCAATTTGATTCCAATTGCAGCTGTGGTTCCAGATGTTGTTTCTCCGCTGAGACAGATTGGTCAAGCCTCTTAGACCTGATGCACATCAATTGATCAGGAAATGCTTTTGTCTTTATGAAAGACTGAAAAAAAATGAGCTACAGAATGGTTTTCCCAGGCACAATCAGCAGTGAGTTTTCATGGGTTTTCCTTTCAACTACACCATTTTGTTTTCTACCTCAATATAGTTTTCAAAGATCATGGTGATATATTAACATATTAACTTATTTAGATTTTGGAGACAGCACATACCATACTGAGTTTACTTCCCTGTTTTTACTGAGTAACTCAAGGCTTATCATCAGAAGAAAAGGCTAGTCAGGCTGCAGTGAAAACCATTGTTCTATTTGAATCTAATGACCCAGAAACTCCTATAATATTTGAAATACCTGGAAATAAACTTGTATAACATCTGAGAAATTCCTAAAGGAAGAGAAATCACAGTTATGATCTCTAGGACTTAGAACAAAGCTAGATCAATTTCTGACTGTCAATAGTCATTAACATTTTGTAAAATGGCCCCTGGAAAGCTATCTGACCTTTCTGGAGTTGGGATGCCCATGAACATACCATTAAGTCGGCACACAGCATTAGCTGTTCTTGTCAACTGAGTGTCTGTTTGGGTATGTGCAGCAACAGATAATCATTAATGGGAGAAATTTTAATCAGGTTGAAGCAGTTCAAGAAGGTAGAACAGATATGTGAGACTATTCCTATTTATTCTCTTATATTACCCCTCGACTTTCAAAAAATGTTGAAGATCTTGGGATAATTTCTTTTATTATCTTCTTTGTGCTGGAGGCGTAAACCTGCGGCCTCATGCATTCGAAGCACATATTCTATTGCCGTCCTTAAATTTCTTTATGCTCAGTATTGAGCACTGAGCACAAAGACTTGTTTGTGGTGTACACATGCTCATTGGGAATGGTCAGCGTGTAAAACCATTTGGGTTGCAAATTTATGTAAAAACTGCTAAATGGCAAATTTGGCAAAGGGAATCTTCTAGGAAACAACTCAGAATAGTCATGTAAGCTAGATGACTTTCCTCTTATTGTCAGGCTTTTGCTTTTCTCATGCAGCCATTATTATTTTCACTCAATGGGCCATGACCACAGTACAGATGACAGTACAAATACAGTCTGTCTGTACAGCTCAGAACATGGGTGCTCCCTTTGCTATCAGTCCTGACTTAATTAAGTGACTAATTTGATAGCCACAAAGGTCAATTATATGTCTTATGTGAGTATAACACCATACTTAGGTGAAGAGAAAGGAATTTATTGAGAAAGGTTTACTCTACTATATTACATGCAAATATCTAAGAAAGTTTTAATATGTTATAATGACTCCTGGTTGTATTATTTTCATTATTATTGTTAAAGGGGAAGCCCAAATGTATAAATGTATTTTTGAATTTTTTCCTCTCTTTTTCATTCTTCACTTTAACTCCCACTCTACAGTTGTAGTCACAAGGAATATATATGGGATTCTTCTAGATTTTCAAGTTTTTCTGTTGTTTCTAACCAAAAGATATCTAAAACTCAGGTTCTCTCTTCAACTTTTCTTCCTTTAGCTTCTGAAATGACATCCTATGTTTATGTTGTACGTAACACTAATCAGATTATTCTGGATATATTACAAGTTCTTGCTTATGTGTATTCATGTGTATCCCAGGAGGAGCCAGTGATGCTGTCCAAAATTGCATCCTGTTCTTCTACTCTCGTCAGGGACTATGACATCATTGGTTTCCCACATGCACTTTGTTAGTTAATGAAACATGTTCTCTCTATTTTTACCACTATAGTAAATGGTGATGGTTCTGAAATCTGTAGATCCACTGAAATAGAGCTTGTATAGAAACATGCATAGGGGATGTAAGTATCAGAAGCCTAAGTAGTGTGACCTTGAGGGTGTCCTTTAATTTCCCCTAGCTTTATTTCTATTTTCTAAAAGGAAGCCTCTTTTAACTTTGCGATTCTACTGTTTCATAACTTCACAAAAAGAAAGAAATTCTATTATAGAAACAATTAACTTCAAAATTTTCTCTTCCTTATTCTTCATTTTCACATAGTTTAGAATAATTGCTTAAATAGTGCAGATAAAAGCTTTCCTTTTTTCTTTTGAAAATGATCAATGTCTGGAATTTTGTTAGGATAGAAAACATAAATCTTTAAATAATTTAATATACACTCATATATATGAATATGCAAATTCTAAATTAGATTAATATGAAACTGAAAATATTTATAACACACTATTATAAAGGCTTCATCCTACATTTACAATCATTACAGTGACAAAGAACCAAATTATAGACTGTAAAGTCCTCTTAATTCTTTTCTGATCAGAAAAATGATCAGATATGAGGAAATTGATGCCTACTAATGTATTCACCTGACTTACATGAAGAGAGATGTGCTGTTTTCCTTTTTCTGGTCTAAGTGTTTTAAATTTTTACCTCACAACAAAGCAGACACAGGGAAATGTTTGCCTGAATAAATGTCTTCCTACTTCCTCTGTGGAAAGCACTTGCAGAACCATAGTTTCAGAGCTGGTGCGTGTCAGCAGCATACCATGCAGAATGCTGTAAGCAACCGATGAATTTGATTATTGGTGGGCTTCTAGCTGGATCCTTCTCACTAGTGTCCATAGCTCACTGCTCAACATGTTATTCCCAAACTAACCCCTTCCATGCTATCTGAGCTGTGAAAAGTTCAGAATCACAGGCCTTATCCTCAGATTTTTGGAGTCAAAATTCAACTTTTTTCATCAATATTTTTATATATAATATATTTTGATCATATTCTTTCCACTCCCCAACTCCTCCCAGATTCTTCCCTTCTTCCCACCTCATTTCATTCTCTCTCTCTCCTTCCTTTCTCTCAAGAAAATAAAATAAATAGATAAATAAATCAAACAAAAAACGTAAGACCTTCACAAGTTCAAGCCAGACAAAATCCCAGCAGGGAGAAGGGGACATGGATACATGTCTCAACCCTAATAATTGGACATTTGTGGTTGAAACCTTCTGGGAAAGGAGAAATCAGTTTTTTTCCAATGGAGTGTCATCAGACATCTCAATCATACTCCAGGACAGGCCCTGTGCCCAGAGTTCATCTTTCAGCGGATCCCTAGGTGATCTGTACATATACCATATACTCCATGAGAAGTGGTGGGTACCATCCCCTAGCAATGTCCTTTCATGAGACTTGTAATAAAATAATTACAAAAATATCACAATAGCACACATAGTCATGAATAAACCGTATTTCTCCAAAGACAAGTTTTATGTTCTAGGATTTAATCCTTTCAATACTGAGTTTGGTGGCTGATCCTTTTCCCCCTGCTTTGGATGCCTCTCAAGGCACATGCTTTTGAGCACTGTCAGCTCGGGCTTTTTAAAAGTACCCCTTTCATCCTTTTGTGTGTTTGCAAATCTCCATCCACTTTCTTTGCTCTGGTTCAAATAAGTTTTAAAATTATCCCAAGGGGTTTTGGGGCCTCATATCCTCTGTGTGACGAGGTAAAGTATATAGAAACAAAAGCAAAATACACCGCCTAAATATTTTCAGAATTTGCTGCAAGATCTGAGCCTCACAGTCCTTAGCTGTTGTGCTCTTTGCTACCCACCTTTCTGTGGCACCACGGTGGTTTCTCAGTGTAGAGATCTTCAGGCAAGCTAGGAGTTATAGCTATCAGGGAAGCATTACTATCCTCAGCACATGATACTGTACTTAACTGAGCTCAAAACATGGATTAATGTGCTTTATAAGGATTTTAAACAAGAATGCAAAACCGAGAAGATTTCAAAATAAATTGGAACGTTCACTTCAATTAAAACATCCTGTTTTGTGCTAATTCTGTTGATTATTGGCCCTTTATAGACAAATTGCCTAGCTCTTTTAAAAGGGAGGCACAACAATTCTCTAGAAATTTAGAGATCATTCCCGTCAAATATGTACTGATGAAACCAGTAGCAGGTGAATTCTGAGGCAATGTCAGGCTATATATCTCTACCAGCAGGAAGCCAAATAGCTGAACGGACTGCCTCAGGAGGCCATTGAACCAACTATGGTGGCTGAATAATTTTATGACCAGTAATAAGGCTCACAAGTTACACATGCTAAGAGAGGGGTAATCAAATCTTATGCTTCGGGGCATAAATTAATCACCGCAGGGGTCAGAAAAGAATCTCCTTTGCCCTATGCGCAGAACTGTATAATTAGCAGTGGCCATATTGATAGTTTTAAAACCTTTCTCTTCAGCGTCAGCCTTGGCTTGAAGAAAAATTCTGAGGCTTTGTGGGGGTGTTTGAGTTTTTGATTAGAACAGGAGGGCAGCAGCAAGTTGAGCAGTTTTTTTCCCCCTCTGGCAGACAGATAGGCTGGGCTGCTCCCTGATACCACACTGTTCAACCTGATTTTCATTAAATGCTCAAGTGCCTGCTGCTAAAATGACTCCAGGCTGCTGGGAACAATGGACTTCCTTGCCTCTCTGAAAATCTTGAGGTGGATTTTTGCCTTCTAATCAAGTCCCCTTCTAAGGAAGAGGGAAGATAGTATACTAAGGTGTGAGGCTAATTCTCTGTCTTCTAAAATTCGCGTTTTAAAGAGTCACATTTTCCTATGACTGGTGAATTAATCCTTGAATTCTTTTCAGCAAAACAAGCTCAAGGAGAAACCCGTTAATCAAACAGCATTCAAGGCCAAGTGTAACCAACTGCCAAACACATGAATCTTCCCAGGTTTGCCTATGTGTTTATTAAACAAAATCATATCAAATGTTATGGTTTTATGATAATGTAAAATACCATATTTCACAAAAAGTAGATACTTGTATTTCCAAGTACTTCCAGCTTTATCAATGCCAGATAAAACAGAATAACTTTTAAGTCATTTCATAGGAAGAATTTTAGTAAAAGGAAAAACAAAATGATGAATTATTTTCAAATAATGACCACCTCTAAGAGACCTAGACACTCAATACTCTAAAAGAGCAAAATACTTTATTGACACATCTTTTCATTGACTCCAGTGGTCTTTTAGATGTTTATATATCTGATTCTCTTGGCCTTTTCCTGATTTTACTTTGAGATCAATCACATGGTATGACATAGCTGGTGCAACAGTTGTTCGCACAGATTTACTTACAATATAAGATAGCAAGCACACTTTTCTTATGAGATGATGACTGAATTCTTCTTACAGGCCATGGAAACTTAAATGCCAGTAGAAACCTTTTCCTTTATAAACTTGTGGCCTAACTGGTAACATAGGGCTTATCTAGAAATACAGTTAACTCATGTTCTAGTAGTATCAGGTTGTGTTTTAGAATAAGTGTGCATACAAAGCTGGACAGCACTGTTGGTGATAGAACTAAGACAGTTGTGGAGGCTGATGAGGATGCATGATTTGTTGGAAAAGATAACCCAATGTAGAAAGAGAGAGAGAGAGGAAGGGAGGGAGGGAGAGAGAGAGAGAGAGAGAGAGAGAGAGAGAGAGAGGGGAGAGAGAGAGCAGTGGTAATGGAGCTTACTGCAAAATAAACGATGATTTGAATTCATAATGGCACTCAAGGTGGTCTAGTAAAGAATGAGGTTGTATTTGGATGAGAGAGAGGAGCTAAGGTTAGTTAACCAGAGACTTATGCTGAAAGAAAGTGCATGCTATGTAAGGTCATATCCTACAGGGACTGTGCAGTTTTTATGGAAGCAAACTTGGGAAGAATCACACGATTACAGTATGGCAGCTAGTCTGCTTTGGAGACTGGCCAGGGTCAGACATGTTGGTTCGTGTGGAAACCAGTTGTTGTGTAATCATGCTATATTACCTGCCATTCACTTAGGTTTTATACTCAGGATTTTCATTTTAGTGGTTTTCTTATATTCTCTGCAAAACCAATAGATAGATGAGAGGTAGGACTTGAAATTTTGGATATGTGCTAATGTGACCACCCCACTCTCTACAACCAATAGTTACTGAAAAAAAATCTCCAAATCAAGTTGGATTCAGTGTGTTTAACTTCAGGATCAGATTGTTTTCTTATTTTTAATCAAGAAACAATATTTTTATAGGTCTATATTAATGAATTTAATATACATTAAATACTTCATATGGAAAATAAATTTTGTATCAACAACTATCACATTCTTACTAGATTTCATTTTACTATATTTTCCTGTTGCTGGATAACAATGAAGTAAATCAACTTCTTGGACAAATCAACAAACAGTTCAAACTCTTTTGAAAAGTTAGTCAAATGCAGAGATTCACAGACAAACGTTAGAGAGAGCAACCGTGCAGAAAAAGGGATGAAGGATTGTAGGAACCAGAGGGATCCAGGACACTAGGAGAGCACAACACACAGAATCAATTAAGCAGGGCTCACAGATACTGAAGCTACAACCTCAGAGCCTGCTTGAGTCTGCACTAGGTCCTCTACATACATGTTGTGGTTCTTTAGCTTGAGGTTTTTGTGTGACTCCTAACAGTGGGGAGTGGGCGTGTCTCTGACTCTTTTGCCAGCTCTTGGGACCCTTTTCTTCCTACTGGATTGCCTCATCCTGCCTTAACATGAGGGTTTGTGCCTAGTCTTCTTGCATCTTTTTATGCCATGTTCGGTTGATATCCCTAGGAGTCCTGCTCATTTCTGAAGGGAAATGGAGGAGCAGAGGATCTGGGTGAGAGTGAGAGTGGAAGAAAACTGGGAGGAGTGGAGCAAGCAGAGGCTTTGAATTGTATGAGAATGACAAGAATAGATAAAATTTTTAAAAAGTCATTGATTATTAGTAGAGTACCTATTTAAGAAAAATTATTTCTTCATAAGCTATACATTGGGAAGACACAAATAATCAGAATACCAATCCTGTCTGTGGAAAACCTGCAACAGTACAAGAGAAAAAAAAGAAAATCATGTTAAGCTGTATCCTAATAAAAATTCCAAAATAATAAAGGTCCTGAGTTAAATTGTTTTGAACCAGCTTTTCAGGCACCATCTCATTTACCTCTCCAGTAAACCCTCTGTGTGGCTACATCCCTAACTCCCTTGCTTTTTCAGACAAGGATCTAGGTTTGCAAAAATTAGCCATTTTACTTATGGTAACACCACTGTTAAGTCAGAGCCCACATCTGAACTCATGACTCCATAATTTTAATCCAAATCCCTTTTGGGACTACCATAATCAGTTAAAAAAAGGCAAAAATTGCTTGTTAATTTTTAAACACCAAAAAAGTTAATTGGGATGATTACAGTGAGTTATGCTTTGGGGACAAATAGAGCTGTATAAAAGAAACACAGACACTGTAACAATCCTCAGCAGAATGCTCTCGGAGAGAAGTGATGGACTCGTGATCATAATGCATAAGGCTACAGGTATGGTGAGCAGTGGATAGAACAATGAAGGAAGATACACTGGAAAATGAGTGTACCACTAGTACTTAAAATCTGATGAGAAAGGTTAGTACCAAATACAAAACCAGATTGTCATCATGTATTGACCTGATGGTGTTATACTATCAGGATCCCATGGGTAGTAAAGACATCAGATATAGAGAGGGATTAGAATATGGTGCTTTTAACTGTAACTATTAAAAAAACCATAAACCACAGTAACAGCCCACCAAAAAGTTTTCATAATTAAATCTAAGAAAACAACAACAAAACATAATTAAAGAAGTAAAGTAGTATAGGCATGAGTTGAATTTAACACATAAAAATTCAACACCAGGTGTTTCCCACATCATATATATCCCTTATCATGCATATAACATCATCTTTTAAATAACTATGAATGCACTTTTAATCATACTGGCCTCTTTAACTGACAATCTGTGGGCTTCAAGTGACCAAAGATAGATATAAATGCCACCTACCACGAAACCATAAACTTATTTAAAAACACTGACAGGGTGTGTGTGTATGTGTGTGTGTGTGTGTGTGTGTGTGTTGCAGGAGGCTGCTTTTTCATTTCCCAGATGCCCAGACTCCAGAAATAACCACACAGAAACTGTATTAATTAAATCACTGCTTAGCCTATTAGCTTTAACTTGTTATTGGCTAGTTTTTACATCTTAATTTAACCAATTTCCATTATTTTATATTTTACCACAAGGCTTGTGGCCTACCAGCAAGGTTCTGGTGTGTCTGTTTCCAGAGATAGCTCAATGGCTTCTCCCTGACTCTGTCTCCTCTCTTCCAGCATGGAGTTTAGTTTTCCTTGCCTAGCTCTACTCTACCCTATCACAGGCCTAAGACAGTTTCTTTATTAACCANTTTCCATTATTTTATATTTTACCACAAGGCTTGTGGCCTACCAGCAAGGTTCTGGTGTGTCTGTTTCCAGAGATAGCTCAATGGCTTCTCCCTGACTCTGTCTCCTCTCTTCCAGCATGGAGTTTAGTTTTCCTTGCCTAGCTCTACTCTACCCTATCACAGGCCTAAGACAGTTTCTTTATTAACCAATGGCATTCACAGCATACAGAGGGGAATCCCACATCGTGTGTTTGTTTGTTTGTTTGTGTGTGTGTTATATGTGTGAATTTATTTTACAGTTTTTGACCAAGAACTTTGTATTCAACAGGATCCACTCTCAATAACAAAAGTTTGGCTATATCTATATTCTTGCCAAATTGTCTAAACTATATTTGGGAGGGAGGAAAGTTAACTTGGTCTAGTGCTCTCATGAATGGATCCAGTAGGTTAAACGTCAAACTTGTTGCATAGTTTCATGTCAAGATTAATTTGATAAAAATATCTTTTTTAGATTTATTTATTTTTAATTTCATTTTACATTCCAACCACAGTTCTCTTTCCACCCCTCCTTGCCCTACCTCGCCTCTCACTGAATCCATCTTCCATCCATTCCTCCCAATGGATAAGGGCTTCGATAAGGTGTCCACAGAGTCTGGCACATTAAGTTGGGGCAGGACCAAGCCCTTCCTCGCTACATTAAGGCTGAGCAAGGCATCCTACCATAGGGAATGGGCTCTCCAACAAGCTAATTAATACACCAGGGATAGATCCTTGCCCCCCCAGATAATCCAGGCCTCATCATTGTCTCCCACATATGGAGGGCCTAATATGGTGCCATGGAAGTTCCACAGCTGTGGGTCTAGAGTTCATGAGTTTCCATCAACTGGGATAAACTGCCTCTGTAGATTATTCCATCGAGACCCTTGGCCTCTCTTACTCATATTTTCCCTCCTCCCTTCTTTGACTGAATTCCTGGAACTTGGCCTGGTACTTGGTTGTGGATCTCTGCATCTGGTTTCATTAGTTATTGGATAAAGGCTCTATGGTGATAGTTGAGGTATTTACCAATCTGATTACAGGAAAAGGTTAGTTCACTATTGCTAGGAGTCTTAGCTGGTGTCATCCTTGTGGATTCTTGGGAATTTCCCTAGCACCAGGCTTCTCCCTAACCCTATAGTGGCTCTCTCTATCAAGATATGTCTATCATAGCTCTCTCACTTCTCTCCTCCCTAACCCAATCATCTAGTTCCTTCATGTTCTCACCCCCTTCTCCTCCCCTTTACTGCCCTCCCTCACCCCCAGTTTACCCAGCAGATCTCATCTAATTCCCTCTTCCCAGGGTGGATCCATGTGTCCTTCTTAGGGTCCTCCTTCTTACCTAGCTACTTTGGAGCTGTGAGTTGCAGTCTGGTTATTATTTGCTTTGCATCTAATATCCACTTATGAGTGAGTACATACTGTGTTTGTCGTTATGAGTTACCTCATGCAGGATATTTTTTCTAGTTCCATCCATTTGCCTGCAAATTTCATGATGTCATTGACTTTTGCACCTTAATAATGCTCCATTGTGTAAATATACCACATTTTCTTTATCCAATTTTCAGTTGAGGGGCATCTAAGTTGTTTCCAAGTTCTGGCTGTTACAAATAATGCTGCTATGAACATTGTTGAAGAATTGTCCTTGTGGTGTGATTGAACATCTTTTAGGTATATGGTATCTCTGGGTCTTGAGGTAGATTGATTCCTCATTTCTTGAGAAACTACCATATTGATTTCCAAAGTTGCTGCACAGGATTGCATTTCAGCTAGCAGTGGAGGAGTGTTCCCCTGACTCCACATCCTCTCCAATATAAGATATCCTCAGTAATTTGGATCTTAAGCATTCTGGTGGGTGTAAGATGGTATCTTAGAGTCATTCTGATTTATATTTCCCTGATGATTAAGGATTTTGAGCCATTTCTTAAAAGTCTTTTGGCCATTTGAGATTCTTCTGTTGAGAGTTCTGTGTTTAGCTCTGTACCTCACTTTTAATTGGATTATTTTGCATTTTGATGTCTAGTTTCTTGAGTTGTTTATATATTTTGAAATCAGCCCCCCTGTCAGATGTGGGGTTGGTGAAGATCTTCTCATTTTGTAGGCTGCTGTTTTGTCTTAGTTACCGTGTTTTATGTTGTACAGAAGTTTTTCAGTTTCATGCAGTTCCATTTATTGATTGTTTTTCTCAGTGTCTGTGATACTGGTGTTATATTTAGGAAGTGGTCTCCTATGCCTATGCATTCAAGACTACTTCCCATTTTCTCTTCCATCTGGTTCAGTGCAACTGGATTTATGTTGAGGTCTTGAACCACGTGGACTTGAGTTTTGTGCATGACTATAGATATGGATCTATTTGAAATCTTCTACATGTTGACATCTGGTTATGCCAGCACCATTTGTTAAAGCCAATTTTCTTTTTCCATTGTAGCATTTTGGCTTCTTTGTCAAAAATCAGGTGTTCATAGGTGTGTGGATTAATGTCGGGGTCTTCGATCCTATGCTGTTTGCTCACATGTGTTTTTATGTCAATACCAAGCTGTTTTTTATTACTGTGGCTTGTAAAAAGAGTTTGAATTCAGGGATGGTGATGGCTCCAGAAGTTCCTTAATTTTACAGGATTGTTTCTGCTATTCTGTTTGTTTTTTTTCATATGAAGTTGACTATTGTACTTTCAAGGTCTGTGAAGAATTGTCTTGGGTTTCGGAGAGGGATTGCATTGAATCTATAGATTGATTTTGGTAAGATTGCCACTTTTATTATTATTATGCTACCTATCCAAGAGCATGGCAGATATTTCCATTATCTGGGATCTTCTTCAATTTCTTTCTTTAGAAATTTAAAGTTCTCATCATACAGGTCTTTCACTGGTTTGGTTAGAGCTAACATTTTAAAAATAACTACAGATTTTAATTTAATCATATTTAAAAGAACAATCAACAAGAAGAATTCTACCGACATATTGGAAAACAATAACTGTGAGTGGTTTTAGAAATTCAAATATGTAAGCTTGTATTTATATGCTTCTGAAAGCTCCTTTGAATTTCCTTGCTTTAGGTATCAAAACAGCACTAGTTTATAGATCTGTGTTTTTGCCTTGTGAATGGGAAACAATAATGAATAATATATAGTAGATGTTCAAGTAGCATGCACCAGTGTTGAAGCATTGGCATGCTGTGTAAGACTGGTATCACAGTTGTGCTGGGCATTGGAGTGCCATCACACCCCACACCTGCTCACATGTCTCTGGTGAAAATTTGACTCCAAATCTTCCCCAGGGTCCTTTTCTCTTCCCCATTAAGGTCCAGACCCTATGGTTGACTAGTACAACAGAAGGTTCTAAGGACCTTAGGACCCTTTCTTGATTTATGAACCATTTTGAATTTTGGCCCAATAGATAACATGCCAAAGTTATCTTCAAATGAGATTTCAAATACAGCATTTTTTTCTTTCTCAAAGGGCTCTGGTCCTGAACCTGTCCTTCTCTACTCTGTAGATTTGCAGAATGTGTGGATATAGAGCTCCAAAGGGGCTGCATGTTTTTCTTAAATGAACAGTGTTTCTAGGTATATTCATTCCTAGAATTACTAGAATCTAGGCAATTAATATACCTAGAAAACAGGTATATCAATTCCTGTTTTCTGGACCTTATTTTGGGAAACTGGTTAAATGTAATGAGCTTGACTGAGATCTGGGAAGCCACCTGAGACTATATTAGTGTCTGAGAGCCATTTTTCCCCTCAGGTCATACTGATCTGGGTGACCTGAGCTAGCACAAGGGGTATAGTGACATCTGGCCCTGAGCTACTGCTGAGGGCCTGAACCTCACTGGAGATCTGGCCCCAATATCTAAATATGGCAGAACCACTACCCTCCACATACTCTGGAGAGATAGGCCCACCCCAAACCATGAGCAAGTGTGGGAGAACTGACCTATGCCCTGATGGCAAGGGCATAGGCGAGCTGTCTCCAATTCTTTCCCCACTGGACTGGACTCAGTGGCCTGGACTAACCAGCTCAGTTACCACCCACTCCCACATCCGCGGCCTTAGGTTGGCCCACCTTAACATCCCTCGTCTATGACCTGCTGAAGTGTGTAAAGGGACAGGTCCTGAGGAGTGATGCTCGCAGGATCTCCCTGACTTTGAGTGGGCATGGGATATCTGAGAGCAGTTATGGTGCTTGTACTAGAAACCAGAGGCCTTGAAGCAGATAAATGACTCATGGCAATGAACGTTTGCAAGTAAGGCTGATTGGAAAATGGGTATGACACACCGCAGCTTCCAGTGCCACCAAGATGAATAAGAAGGTGTTGTAGAGGTGGGGAAGATGAAGTATTGAAGAGGTTTCTGTTTATTTGTTTGTTTTGGTTTGTTTTTAATTTTTTAAAATTTTCCTTTGGGGGATGCTGCAAGGGTAAAGGGTAGAAAAGGGAGGCATGATATGAAATTCCCAAAAAATCAGTAAAGAAATGATGTTATAAAAAAAGTAATGGGCTTGGTTAGTTTGTTTTAAAATATGGGAATTTTTTTATCTGGTTCTCTACGTAAGGATTGCTCTTACATTGATGCAAAAAGCTCTAAAATTAGCTAACTGATGTAACGTGAATCAAAAATTGTTCCTATGACTCAGATAAAACCAGTCTTTAAAGTTTTAGATACATATAACTCTAAATTTTTGTTACATTTTTGTTTATTTTGTGTGTATTTGTGTGTGCATGTGCATGCATTCCCATGTACCTACATGTGATTCGGTGTGTTTCATGTCTGTGAAAGTCAGAGGACAGCTTTCAGGAGTTGATTCTCTCTCTACTGCATGTGGCCATGAGATTGAATTCAGGTCACACCAGGCTTGAAAGCAAGGGCCTTTGCCTGCTGTGCCATCTCACCCCTGATGAGGCTCCTAAAACTCAATCATTGGCTTAATGAGAATTTTGAACACCAGCTAGGGACTTCTATCAAAGCCTCCTTTTAAACTTTAGTTCTTTTATCTGCAATTTTTGAATTAAAATATAATTACATCATTTTCTCTCTCTCTTCTCCTTCTGGCCCCTCCCATACATTCCATTTGATCTCTCTTAAGTTCATGGCTTCTTTTTTTTAAATCTATCATTGCTTCATATCTATCTATCTATCTATCATCTATCTATCTATCTATCTATCTATCTATC
>LOJH01007593.1:15101-30795 GCA_001685095.1 Ellobius talpinus
TCTATCTATCTATCTATCTATCTATCTATCTATCTATCATCTACTTACCTATCTGCACACACACTTACATATGCATATGCATCTGTGAATGCATAAATGTATAAATACAATCTGCTGATTCCATTTAATGTTTCTTGCATGCATGTTTTTAGAGCTGATCACTTGGTGTTGCATAATTAATTAGATTGTTTTTAACTTAAAAAAATGTCCCAACTGAGTTGTCCCTATTTTTGGGGGCAAATGAGCCATTAAGAAGGTTGCTGAGATTTCACTCACAGTTGTGCTCAGTATGCTCCTACCAGGGAGGCCAGTTACTTCCTGATTCATACAGTATTGTTATTTTGCTTACCCTCTATGAATATGGCTTCATAATGGAATAATGTGAAATTTCCTGTTTTTATAGCTCCTGTGTTTAATTTAAATTAATTTTGAGAGTAAAGGATTATAATTTTTTCCAAAAAATAATTAAGCCATAAAATTTCAAAAATGGATTATATGCTTTTGTATACCTATCTTTTCATATACTCTTGTAGAAATTAAAGGCATATGCACATATTCTCAGGTTTGCACCTATATGTTTTAAATTTGACTTGATAGACCAAGGTTTTAAGAAATTATATCTATGAATATGTAGTAATGCATTCATATATTTCCGAGATTAGCTGTCTGCGGGGGCTCATAGAATCCCTCAAGGAGAGGCGCTGCCTCACCTTTGCCTCTTCTTAAAATGAATCTGCTGTCTTTCAAAACAGAGTATTTACACAGTCATGCTGAATGTGAAAAAGTGTCTTTCTTTGCAATATTATATGTAAAGCAGGCTTGAACTCAGCTTTTGATTAAAGTACAGTTGTGTGGCCTTCCAGCTCCATTTTAATTGCATTTGAAATTCTTCCCTGCACTCGCATTGAAGATCACAACCCAGTATTAATAAAGTAGGCTTAGAGAGGTATAGCACCTGAGCAATTGGTTCTTGACAAACGTTATTTACCTAACCAGAGTTTCATTTCACAGATAACATGTCTCTGTACTACTTGAATAAAGCACTCATCTAAAAACTGTGTTAGACATTTTAACCCAATTTAATTTATTCCCTGTAAGTTTAATCCCCTGCTGAAAAGAGTAGTTGCCAGTGTCCCCGAGTTACAATTCACTGAAGTGAAAAATGTTTAATGACATCATAGGTATTGAGCTTGGAGAGGTTTAGTTAAAAATCTTTCTCAAAATGTAAAACAGGGGGCAAGAGTTAATAGGATATTTTATACAGCTACATTTCAATCCCTTCCCAAATCTTTCTAAAGTCCCTTGTGTCTCTTCCATTAAAGCTTTGTGAGTTGAGCTACATAGACATCTCCAGGGAGCACTAACTGTGGGGGAGGGCACTTAAATTTCTAAACAGTAAAGAAACTCTTCTGAGCTTTGACTTAAAGTGGTTCATTCAGTCATTTTTGGATTTTATGAAAGTCTTTTTATAATCCCATTCACTAATCAAAGCAATAGTAGGTGCCAACCATATACAACTTCCTACTTAGCCATTTGAGGCAGCACAGAGTGCATTAGCTCCCACATAATCTCTGCCTACACTTGGTTTATACTCTATTTTGTATAACAGAAGTCTATTTATTTGTTGTTGAAATATTTTTGGTCTGAGTGCCAAAGAATGAGGATAAAAACATGGGAGGAGAGGAAATAAAATCTGAATCGACTTTGGTTTTGTCATAGTGAGAAGCATGTTGGTCCCTTTCTAGTCTCTTAAAAATCTAATTATTCATTTGGCAGCTATACCTTATAGTGCAAAGGGATAGTTGTTTTAAAATATGCAAAGTGCAGACTTCAATTTAATAGGAGACAACGAATGCTTACACCCTGTCAGGTCATGGCCTATTTGACCTAGTTCCAGAGATGTAGTTTCATGGCTCAACTCCTCCAGAGTTGGCGATGGCTTCAGGCCAGCAAAGGTGTGACCATAATAGTAAGTACAGATTTCTTTGACACACTAAAGGGAGGTCTGTAAAACATAGATCAAACATGTCATGGCTCCACTAGTGTGTTTAATTCATCTGTTAATCAAAAAGGATCAACAACCACCAAAAATCTATATAGGCAGTTATAATTTCACATTCTAAAATCAGAGTTATTAATACAAATTTTGTTTGGAGTGTAACTACTTCAAAACGATAACTTCATTTGCCTGCCAGAATAACTCACCTTTTAGGCAATACCCACAGACAAGAGCATCTGTTTTAAGTGCTGGATGTGTGTCTGTAGTCTGGAACTAAGGTCAGTACTCTACCATAATGCCTATACAATAATAACTAACATTTGTTAACTTCGTTTGCAGTATGGATTTAAAACTTTTAATACAAAGTTATCTACACAGGTCCATATGATCATCTTTAGAGTAGAAGTTAAATTACTACCTTCTACCAGTTCATACACATTATCTCTAATTCATCATGGCATATAGTTATGATGGTGTTGATATCTCTGTTTAGAATGAGAAAATCTCAATCTCAGAGGGTTACAACTTTGAAATCCATGCTGGGTGTGTTGTGGGAACAGTGTAATCTGCTTGTTGGCTCCTGTGGGGATTTGAGATTCAGATCATGCTTGAACTCACTCAGAATTCCACATCCATAATTAAAGGCTTATGCCATTTTTTCTTGGTGAAATGTATATTTTGTGAATATGTCTATTCATGACTAAATTACTGTCATGCTTATCATTGTTAAATGGCAACAGCAATAGGAGGTAAAAGTTACCTTCTCTTTTTCTTCTTTCTTAGTTCTCTTTATTTCTCTGGTATCACAGAACTATTTTAGGTTGGAAGGATTTTAGGTTGGAAGGACCAGGTTTTATCTTAGATCTTAGAGCTGTTTTCTCAATATAAGACACTTATAAAGAAGCCTCTTAGGCTTGGGCCTCTTTTTTCTCTTTGTTATTAGTCATTGGTACTCTGATTTTAATCCTGGGCATGAAAGAGTAGTAGGCACAATTACCATATGATACATATTACTTAATATTTTTCTTGGGTTACTTGTTATTTTACAGGTAAACATATACTTCTATAAGCTATCCAGAGGAACAGAGGTGATAGAATGGATATGCATTACAAAAGAGGTTTATTGGAATATCTTACACAATGTAGGTTGCTCAGTCCGACACTGGGTATGTGCATACTGAAGACACTGAGACCTGGTACCTGCCATAGTCTACAAGGCTGGTTGACATAGTACACTGAATCTGGTGTTGAAGGCCTGAAGAATTCATGGAGAGCCTCTGGTTTTCATGTTGAAGACTGTACAATCTAAATTCTAATGACAACAAAGTGGAGGCAGCAACTGGGTAGATGTGTTGACTACCAGGGAGTGGTTGTGGGCAGGCAAATGCAGCCCTTAGAGGTGCTTTTCTAGAGAAAACTATTAGACATCTTTATTTTTGGAATCACTGCTGGAACAAGCCACCTGATCTGAGGGAGGGTCTTTTTCATTTACATAATCCTTCCATGAAATCCTGCCACAGAGCTTCTCAGAGGCATATCTTCTAGATAATTCCAAATCCAATTAAGTTGACAGTCAAATTAACCATAACACTTGTACTATGATTTAACCATTGTTACAGAATACATTCCTTACACTTATGAAAGGTGTTTAGCCTAAGAGAGTCTGCTACGTTATTCTCGCAGCAACCTCATCTATTTCACCTTTGCTGATTTCAAAAGACCACGTTGAAGCACTGATGAATTGTGGAGGGTGAATGATGTCCTGAGTGAACGTATGTTGTTGACGCGGGAATGGCCATATCAAGGATCTCAAGGATCTCAATTCCTCAAATCCACAAGAATGACAAGACCTTCTTTATGTCAGGCTCAGAAGAATGGTGAAGTCTTCTTCTGGTCTTACAAACATTGATCTTTAGTTAAAATTAGTGTAAGAAGAAACTATCCATCGCAGCTTCCTCCTCATCAGTGAGTGCAATCTGAAACCATTCTCCTACCGAGAATTCCTACCAAGATTAACTAACTAACTCGCCTACTTTCCTCCTCAGTTGACTGTGTACTATAAACTTGTCTCCTTACTTAGTGGTTTATAATAACAATGTGGAGTTTCTAGGCTACTGGTGAATATCCATCCAATAGAGTACAGGGCTCAGCAAAAGAATGTCTATGTGTCTTTCCACTCTTCATTTCCTCAGCACTGTAGTGAGGTCAAGTCCAAAACTATGTAGATCAAGACAATAGATATTATTAAGGCTTGCCTGAGCACACCGCATGATATTTGCACAATGATGAAATCACCTAATCACCATCATGTTTCTCTGTCAAGAAGTGATGCATGAATTTAGTGTCAGCCTCGGACTGATAGATCAGTTCAGTGCATCCAGTAAGTAAATTTTTTTTTAAAACATTAGCCTCATTTAACCAAAATGAGAACTGAAGGAAACCACAAAATGACAAGTTTTAATGAGTTTATTATCAATAACATTAAAACAATTGTATATAATGCAGATTAATTGCCTGTAAAATTATATTAAGTATTCTAAATGACTTGCAAGGCTATGATTTAGCACAGTACACGGTTATTCTCTCTCAAGCTACTGACAGCTTTGCTTCCTAAACTCTCAGATCAAAGGATGAAAGGATGTACTCCCCAGAATCATCTTTGATAGTTGAAAGTTGTAGAACATAGTTATAAAATGATTATCAGTACACATCAGTGCAATACAAACTTAGGGACATTTTAGAAATTACCTAGCAGGTGTGAAGGGAAAAAACTAGGGAAAAAAAGCAGCCAAAGGATCATGTCACCCAGAGACAGATAAATGCATGATTCTTATTGAATCCTCAACCATGGTAAACATCACGAAGGTGTTTTATTTTTCCCCCTTAGGGACTACCACAAGATCTATATAGGAAAAAATGAACATGATGTTTTCTATTTACTATTGAAATGTCTTAGCAATAAACATACATGAATATCTGCATATATGTAAGAGCATAAAAGACCAATAAAGTAACATGCAAGTAAGTAAATTTAATTGGTGAATATATATGAGGGGTGTGTGGAAATTACTTGCAGCTTAAATTGCATAAAAATGAAATATTACAAGAACTTAGATACAAATATTATTTTATATGCAGATTCCAATGAAGTTGAATTACTCTTTCAGGATGTCCAAAGAATCAAAAGTTACTTAGAGAAAGATGACTTAATTTATGAATGTATTTCTTGTCTAGTCAAATAAAACAAGTTTCAACATGAGGAAAAACACAAGCATCTTATCCCTTCCTTCACCTTTAGATGAGACCAGGTCATAAATATTTTTACTAAAAACAAAGTGGTGGTACATTTGGGAAGTGTTACTTAACATTGAACATATTTTGCCAGCCTTACTGCTGATACCACAGTCATTTCATAATATATCTCAACTTATGAAACCCTGGATTTCCTATAATTCTCCCTGGTGAGAAACAATGACTTTTGAGGCTTGCAGAATAAAGGAAGATCTGAAATATTCTTTTATTATTAAGACTTTCATCCAGGAGAACTGATCTCAGAATAGCAATCTCAGAGATTGTTTTATTACTATATCCATTTAGCAGGGAAATTGCATAGTGGGTGCATTTGGCAGCACACTGATAATGTTACTTGCAGGATCCATTGCTGGACGAGGCTGATGACCACTTTTCGCCTCTGATAGCATGGATAGTACATTCCAGCACCATACACTGTGGAAGGATAATGCTGCTTGTTGAACACTATCTCAATTTCCCCATATTCAATGACCTACGTACATAATATCTTCATCAATAGAGTCTTACTAGATGTGTATGGAGGGTAACTAACAGCATTGGCTATTAGTGGATCGTGAAGCTTGGGAGGTTCTGTGAGACCTCTTTAGCTGGAGAATTGGCTCAGTGGGTAAGAACATTTGCTATTCTTCTTGAGGACTGTGATTTGATCACCGGCATCCACATGGTGGCTCACAACTATCTAACTCCAGTCTCTCGATCCACATGGTGGCTCACAACTATCTAACTCCAGTTTCTGGATCCACATGATGGCCCACAACTATCTAACTCTAGTCTCTCGATCCACATGGTGGCTCACAACTATCTAGCTCCAGTCTATGGGGTCTGATGCCCTTCCCTGGCCTTCTTAGCATGAAGCATGACACACATATAACACAAAGACACACAGATTACCAGCACTCACATGGTGGCTCACAACTATCTAATTCCAATCTCTGGGGTCTGATGGCCTTCCCTGGTCTCCTCAGCATGACACACATATAACATACAGACAGACACACAGGAAAAATACCTATAGATATAATTAAAACCAAAGACAAGACTTTCATCCACAAGGAGGCAAGAAGTACTAGTATAGGTTGTCTGGAGTGAATTGAGTTACAGATAGATTTGACATAAAAACAACTTCATGGAAGTGCTTTCAGTGGAAAAATTCAAAAACCTTAGTGGAGTTTTTAAATTTATATTCTTTTCTTGGGTGCAAGAGAGAAGAATACAGCATATCTTTTCTTTTGACTTTCTCTTTTTAAAAATAAATCTTCTGGAAACAGATATAGTAACTTGGTGACAGATATGAAACAGTCTTCCACTCACAACTTGAAGAATAATTCCTCTTCCTAACCATTTGTTTAACTGAAGACCCGTTATGATGGGTCTCATTTGATTTTCCTCCCTCATAGTGGTCAAGGGTCATGGTTTAGAGTTAGACCTTGTTCTGGGTGGCCCAGGTACTTTTCACAGTCAAGCCCAGGGCATTCTTAGGTGATGTTGCAAATCCCTAAGTTAGTGTCCCGTTGTTTCAGAATGGACAAATGTTGCTAAATTTCTAGCATCCTCTCTTTCCCCAAAGTCAAGAGACTCCTGGAACAGGAGCCAGTTTCGTATCTTGATGTGACATACTGATTTAAACCCTGAAGGAGAGTGTAAACCCTGGCTTTCAATAAGGAAACCTCCGCATCATAATGGGCTGGAGGCTAAGAAACCTTTACCACAGTTTTGACTCTGTCCTAAATCACTGTGGTATCTCATACAAGCTCCAAACTACAATACTCAGCTTTTCAAGTTATAAAATACTTTCAAAAGTCCCTTCAAGCTTCAAATGCTTTGTTATTCCAACAGTCATGGATTTTTCACTATGTAGCCATGAAGCAAAAAAAAAGCAAAAAACCAAAACCAAAAACAAAAACAAAAAAGACTTCCTTTATTTACAATTTGTCACCACACAGAATAAAGCCAAAAAAGCCTTCAAGATTCACATTTTAATATTATTTTAATCCATGCTGTTAATGTGCACTTTATAGCATCATTTAAAGCATTTGGAAACATACTCATAAATTGATTTTTTTCCTTCACACTTTAAAGTCTGATTGCATTTCTCAAGCAAATGAGCATTTGTGCAAGGAAATAAACTAGCATATGCCAAACTGCCGGCTTCAAGGAAATTATTATTTGCTAATAGAAATGTCCACTTGAAATACTGGGAAGCAAATACCTCCAGGAAGTTTGACAGACTCATGTTGAAAGAATCTGTTCCTTTTTACTCCTGCTTGCATTTCTTTCATTACTGTTTTTGGATCAAATAAGCGAGCAGCCCAAAGCACAAACCAACTTCCTTATTGGCCAACAGATTGCTTTAGTCTGCCTTTCCTGCATTTGTCGCAATGATGTTTCATGTTGATTTAGTTACTTTTGCTTCTTTTCACTTATCTATATGCATGAAGCAAAACATGCTTATGTATTTAGGAGTGTGTGTGTGTCTGTGTGTCTGTGAACAGCTAATAAAAGAAGAGGGCAGGAAATTGAAAGAGATAAAAGAGAAGTTATGTAGGAGGGTCTGTGAGGAGGAAGGGAAGGGAGAAATATTGTAATTATAATCTCAAAAACTAAAAGAAATGATTTAAAATAAATTTAGTTAGATACTGAGATATGTTGCATTGACCTAGAGGGATTTCCAACACATAAACAAATGTAAATATTCTGTCTTTAATATTTTAGAAGCTAGACAAACTCCTAAGTGCTTGTTCAGGTGTCCATGGCTTCTAGTAGCTCTTTGGGCAGCACTCTTCCTTACTGCTCTCTGCAGCTCACTGAAGACTGTCTTTCGGAGGTAGTACCAACCAGGAGAGGGCACAAAGTGTCCTGCTGCATCACTGTGCTAGGAACCCTTTGACCCTTAGTGACTCAGTTGTCTGGTTTCCATCACCATAAACAGAGACAGCTGTCCTGTGTCCCAGTTGCTCCCTCTAGTGGAACTTTATCCAGCTCTTTAAAGACTTGTCAGAGTGAAGAAGTTATGTGGGGGTCATTCTAGATGAAGAACATAGTCTAACATCTATTCTTTTATTTCTTGTATTTTAGGGTACATTAAACATAGGGCTAGAGATTTGTTGAGCTCCACCAACAAACTATAATCTAACTGATCTCTTTATTTTAGCCTCTCCTGCAGTAGCATTCCCACTGTGGGCTCTGCTCACACCACTCTATTGATGGCCTGTTTAATCCTTTCATAATACAGCACACAGAGGGGAATCCCATATCACCCCTTAGCACATGGTTCTTAATTATGTGGTTTCATATGTTATGCTTTCAACAACATGGAAATATGAAAAGGAGTTGTACAAGCTGAGTCTAGCTCAGAGTACTGGAAAAACAGTAATATCAGAATCATATATGTCCATGCTTCCAAAGCTGTTTTCAGAGGTCAGGCTGTAGTTATAGGTACTATGAATATTGATAAAAATCTTTCTTAGAAATCATAGTTCAAAATTTTCCAGGGAAATAAGTTGTCCCTATTTATCCAAGATAGAATGTGTACATTCATGTATGTTTGTATATGCATGTGTGTGTAATATGTATAGTCATAGAAGTGTGAATGTTCCCGCATACATGTCTTCCCAGAACTATGTTTATTAGTTTACTGGGTACTGGTCCTGTTGGTTGGATATGCTTTGTAAAACTCACTCTTTCTCTAATGAGGCATGATCCAAAGATGCTCACTTATGTAATATCCAAAGTTTTGGCAGCTCAAACCACAGGTTCTCAACCCTTGCTAAATGGAGAAAATGAGGGGCACCAACTTTCTGCTGCAGTTTATTTCTCTTGGACAATGCAACCAGAACATCTTGGCTCTGAGTGCTTCAGCAGTTTGAAGAATCCCAGTCCCTGAAATGTTTACAGAATTCGGATGGTCAGTATCCTCAGGACATTTGCCCCATTTCACATATCTGGATTGGCTAACCTATTTACGGGGTGCCAAGAATGTTCTGAACAGAGTAAATGTACTATACTGACATAAGAAAGAGACCATGAATGACTTCTTTTCAGATAATCTAAGATTTAAACACTACAACACTGGCATGCCTTTGCAGTTGTGTATTTCTCAATTTGTTTACAGGATCTCTTTCTGTGTCTAAAAAAAGACTTTCAGATCAATCTCTGGATATCAGAGGGTAATACAAAAGGTGTATTATACAGTGTAAACATCACTATTTGATCCAGGATTTCAGCTCCTATTGGACGAGTTGTATGATTTTTTTTATTGGGCATGTATTCATATACCAGCATGTAGACAAGGTCAAATTCATGGCATGACCTCACTTTCTTGCATCTCATTTTTTCCTGGTAAATAGTACCACCTAGAAGCCATAACATAGTGAAATATAACTAAGATAAAGTATGTTTTTACGGAAATGTGTTCTCATATAAGTCTGGGCACATGCATGTCCACATTGTTAAAGAGGTGTTGAAATTTGTCTTGTTCTGTTTTGTGTTTCTATAACAAAATATCTGAGGTTGTATGCATTATAAGGGAAAGGGGCTTACTTTGGCTTAAAAAGTCCAAGCTTGGGTGGTCATTCTAAGAGGGCTTAATTTTGGGTCACAAAATGGTGGACAGAAACACAGAGCAGAAATGCATGTTTGAGACCAGAGTATGTAGCTGAACCAAAGGGGTTAAACACATGGCATGGCCTCATTTCATAATGGCCTGCTTTCTGCTAGCTAGGCCAGTCTATGAGAACTTGCTTACTTTCATAATAAGCACATCAATTGCTTCTGGGTATATAATCCCCATGACATAATAATTCCTGCTAGGCCTACCTCTCTAAGGTTCAACCATCTCTGGATATGTTGAATAACAGGTTTCCTGTCCACGAATGATTGAACATCCTAACGTGTGCAAATGCTCGTAGTGTAGACTAGTAATTCCTGCTTCAGTCCATGATAGACATACCTGCTCCTTTTACTTATAGACACACCTTGACTTTAAGTAGTCACAAACTTATCCATTTACATCTACACAACAGGCCTTGCCATGTAGTCACTCATTCTGACTGCTGATTTAGAAAGAAGGTAACCATACATAGCATACATTTCTCCTCTATGAAAACCCAGATTTACTGACAGATTCTAGCCATCTTATGACTAATAAAAATTGATGCATGGCGACTTTGTATTAATGAAGAAATAGACCTCCTTATATTACTTCAAGCAGTCTGTTCATTATTATAACCATGTACCTAGGGTCCCTTACATGAGATACTCTGTGTATATTTCACGAAGAAGTCATATTAACCATATTTCTTCTTCATGAAGAAAATACTGACCATATCTTTCTGGGTTGTTTTGTCACTGTAGAGTTTCATACATTTATTAACAAGGATATAACTTTTGCAATGCAAACCTGAGTAATCTGTAATTATGTTTTGACAGAATAGCTAAGCAGGGGTATTAAGACTATAACTATTAATTTCTCATCAATACTAATGACTGTATATCAAAACTTGTATATATGTATATTTATTTGTACAATTAATGTGGTGGAAAAGGAAACATTTTTGAAGGATGAAAAACCAACTTCTTAGCAGCAGTTCACGGCTCTCCATAAAACATGCCTTCCCCAAATGCTAAACCACTCAGAACATTTAAAAGATAATTCTTATAGGAATATTGTACTAAACAGAATCTAAGAAAAAGCTTGATGTTGACAGTTATATGAAGAACTCCAGAGGCATTCAATCGCACATGAGTTGGAATTAACATTCGCTCAGGGCAGAAGCAAATGGGACAGTTGGTGTGCTGTGTTTGGCGTGATCTACCCTCTGCAAGATGAGGATGATGAACTAACACGCTCAGCCTCTGCAGACTTCAAACTCATCAGAATAAGAGATTTCTAGAGCTTGAGGGTGACATAGAGCGTACTAGTGGTCCAGACAGTCTTAGTGGTACCGCTAAAGAGAAATTATGATCTCCTTTTGTCCCGCTTACACTGTAACATTATCAATAAGATCTCGATTTATGGTATTGCTCTTTTCTGAGAATTGGACAAACCATGCAAATATCCATCTCAGTTTGTTTAGACCCTCTGAGCAGACATGGTGTCTTTTCCAGAAGACAGGACTAGTACAACAGTGTATGGTCTGAAAGTCTTGCTCTCAGTTTTCTCTCGGCTGATGGAACCCTACAGAAGTGTTCCTCTCACGTGCTGCGTTCAGGCCACATAGGGCCTTGGACTTATGCACTTGATATGTAAATCCTGTAGCTGTGCTTATTATAGGGGAAGTATTGTTTTTGATTTTTATTTGGAATTATCCAGTTTTTAGAAGATTTTATAACAAGACTCATAAAAATATAAATATTTAGACCTGTGCTTGAGGCTATGAAATATGCCATATAGAACTTTTTTCTTCACAAAAATTCAATGGTCCCTATAAGTATCCTCTGAATTTTATAACTGGGAAAAGAGACCCTAAAGTAACATTAATAACTAAATATCAGAATTCATATTTAAGCTATGATATTTCATTCGAAATTCATTGTATTAATCAGTTTCCTGTTTCCATGATGAAAGTGTGAGAAAAATGAACTAAAAAGTGCATTTTAAATTTTTTATTGTTGTTTTTTTTTTAATTTGCTCATAGTCTCAGTTTCCAGTTCCCAGCAGGCCTACTCATTGATTCTCTGGGAAGAAAGAGAACCCTAAAATCAGGAATAAGACTAAGGTAGCTGCTACTGCATCCTCCAGGAAGAGAAGAAAGAAAGCCTTCCCCCTTCTGCTTTTGTTCCGTCTAGTCCCCCAGTCTACTGGAGGTACCCCTTACATTTGGGTATGTCTTATCCCATCGCACCAGTTATTCTGCATTGTCCTCCCACACAGCAGTCCAGAACTATCCATAAGACAGACCCAGGGTGTATACTTTCCTTATGTCTTAGGGTCCTACCAGTCCACTGATGTACCCAGTGGTCACTGATCATCACATCCACTCTCCTGATTCCTTTGCCACACAGCCTACGGACACTTACTGGGCAAAAGGAAGAGGCCCGGTTTCTCCCCATGCCTTCATTTCCACCACTAGACCAACGTGGCTGCTTCCGGAGCCTGCTTCAGACACAAAGAAATTATACAGTTTCTCTTGCTGCTCTTCCTCAAACTTTCGCTTGTTTTGCTTTAAAAAGTATTTATTTTTCATTTCATTGGGGATTATTGACAAAATTATCTACATTTAAAGTATGAAATATGGTGTTAGATATGTTTACACTATGAAGATATTGTTATGATCACTTTAAAGGAGCCATGCATGACCTCACTTAGTTAACATGTTCTGGTGAGAACACTGAACACTAGTCTCTTTGTCTACTTAAAATTTACATTTTATTAATATGAGTCACTATATGCTATGCATTATAACTCCAGATCATTTAAGTTACAGTATGTGCCTCTTGGCCAATGGCCTCTCATTTTCCTCTCCTACCCTATAGTAACTACCATTCAACTCTTGTTGTGGAGTTTAACTTGTTCATAGTCAACTTACATGTGCAGTTATATTGTATTTCATATTTCATATATTATATTGTATTTCAATGAATAGATTATTTTACTTTATGTCATGTCTTCTGTGTATATTTTTACTAGTTCAAATGTCATGGGCTCTTTCTTTTTTAAAGCTGAATAAGAATCATTGTATGTGTTTGCATGTATGTACATCTTTATTTGCTCATTCATTAGCAAACATGTTATGTCTCACTAATCAGTGATAGGATAAATATGAGAACTCAGATATCTTGTTGAGATACTCATTTTATTTCTTTTAGATACATACCCACAAATGGAGTAAGAAGTAGCTCTATTTGTTGTCTTAAAAATATTTTTTTTCCATAATGGCCATTTCCATTCACAATCAGACTAATAGTTTTTTTTCCTTCCACATTCTCGTATGAATTACCTTAGCAGGTGTGAGGTGATATTGCATTGTAGTTTTATTCAGAAAAAGTGATGTATTTTAACGTAAATGGCACTAATCAATTTCTGCCGGTCATAATACAGGTGTACTATATATTGCCAAAGGAGGCCTGAAGATACAACCAAAGAAAGTCTTCGAGGGTCACATATCCCCATATCTTTGTTGTGTGACTGAAAAATCAATGATTTTTTATTACTGAAACAATGTATGTAAGAACATAAGCGATGCAAGAAACTTATTGAGTGGTTCTTGTGTACCAAACATTCTCATCTCCACAAAACATGAGTGCAATGCAGAAAGCATGTTCTGCAAACATGCTATAGTTCCTGCAAGAGCTTGGTGAAAATGAGTTTAATATTAGTATGCAAAAATATTTACATGTTTTCTGTAGACTAGTTATAAAAAAGGGTTAACAAAAGCCTTGCTAATGTAATAGACCTTGTGAGATTCAGAATGACTGAGGTAAACTCAAATTTATGAGAAGATCATAATGAAACTAAATGAACAAGTTGAAGTAAGAATGAATATCTATACCAAATGCAAGTCAGTGGCCAATGAAAACATTTTTAGGCATGGGTAAACTTGTACTTTATCTTACAGAAACCTCTTCTGTAAGATTCACACAGCACATATACTCAGAAAAAAATTAAATTCTCAGGTGAGAGAAGGGAATAGGATATCAGAACTTTTAAAATAAAGAACTTACTTTATGGGACAACTATCAAGTAGTTGTGTTACCCTATGAACTTCAAAACACCATTAGTAAGGTCAAATTTCTGTGTATGTGTGCATATGGCTTAAACACAATGCAATGCTGTATGTAAGATGCTGATTATAATGCCAGGGATAAAGTGAACTAGAATTACTTGATATTTTAGAGCAAATATTCAACACATTAATCATATAGCTGATATGATAAAGTTATAATCATAAAGCAGGTCATTTTGTTGATTAGTTATTCACTGATGAGCAATATCATTTAAGCATCAAGTCATCTCAGTTTTTGTTTGGCTTTCAGTATTCATGGACTTGATGCAGTAAATACTAAAATTTCAAGGTAGACTTAGATTGTTTATATTTATATTCAATAGTAATAGATTAACAGTACAGTGATCAGGTTGATGAAAATTAAGAGACATATCATTGAATTTTTTTATAAAAATGGGAATATGAATGTTTCTAGGCACCACTTTTTCAGAAGACAAGAAACAGTTTGGGAGGGAGGGAAGTTGAGGGATAATTTATTTTATAAAACATTGCTTTGCCATAAAATTTTCTGCAATAGCACTTGAGCATGATGTGAAGTGTAAAATGGGAAAATATTGTAAGACTGGCCTTAAGACACATAAAGGTGGAGCAGCCAAGGCAGAGCTGGTCTCAGATGTTCACACTTCATCTGTACTGGGCATTTTCCCCCTCCATAGTCTCACTTAAAGTTCCTGCCTCAGATATAAATGCTTGATTTCAGAACTACCCTCTGTCTTAGTGTTTGTGTTCTCTAAGAAATACAATCTTTAAAATGTACACCCAAAGCCATGTTAAATGGATGGCATACAGGCAAACCTACTTTCTGGACATTGGATCATTGGACAAGTGAACCTTGAAATATGGCATAGCCATTTATAGTTTAGAATAGTATAATAAATCTGAAAAATTTCAGGTTTTCTTTGTAATATTATATGGAAAATATTATTTCAAGGAAAAATTCTAGAACACTTCGAGTTTTGTAACTAACTAGGCAAGTAAGTTGTTGCTCCTTCAGATCCATGTCTCCACATTCCAGTTGGATGGCAAGAATTCTGTGTAGATGCTTCAGCCACAATGCTTCTATGAGATTTAATTTTATATCAGAGACTATTGCTACTATGTCACTCTTTAGAAGGTTTAGGAAAATTCATTAATTTTCAGTCTTTTCATGTTTCCCTTTAGTCAATAAATAATCTTTCTGGCCCAGACTTGGTGGCATACAGTAATTTCAACACTTCCGAGGGAGAGGAGGAATCCTGGTCACAAGTTTAAGAGTTGTCAAAGCTATGTAGTGAGACGGACTTCAACATAATAATAATTAAAAATAATAAAACAGATTTATTCCTATCTATGAAATATCTGTTAAATTCATGCCTTTTTCCTCTTTTTCTCACTCACTATTTAGTACAGGTTCTCCCAATGAATCTTTCAATTAGTCATTTCACTAGCCTCTTTTCCCTTGGGATTTTCCTCTAGCAATCTTTCTTTTATGCTTAGTGGGTAATTCTTTTACAGTTAGTAATGTTTACATGAAAACAGAGTTAAATTAATCTCAATAATTCCCTATTACTTAAAATGAAGATTAAATACATTAGCAGGACATTCAGAATTTGGAGATGGGCTACTGCCTTTCCTATATGTTCCTCCCATGTGGCTTCCAAAGTTCGTGGATTTTAGAGAA
>LOJH01007594.1:669-31010 GCA_001685095.1 Ellobius talpinus
GATAGCTAAAACAATCCTGTACAATAAAGGAACTTCCAGAGGCATCACCATCCCCGACTTCAAACTCTACTACAAAGCTACTGTACTGAAAACAGTCTGGCATTGTCATAAAAACAGACAGGAGGACCAATTCAACTGAATTGAAAACCCAGATATCAATCCACACACCTACAAATACCTGATTTTTGACAAAGAAGCAAAAAATATAAAATAGAAAGAAGAAAGCATATTCAACAAATGGGGCTGGCATTACTGGATATCAACATGTAGAAGAATGAAAATAGATCCATATCTGTTGCCATGCACAAAACTCAAGTCCAGGTGGATCAACGACCTCAACTTAAAACCAACCACATTGAATCTCATAGAAGAGGAAAAGAAAATTCTAAGCTGTGATCTTGGCCATGAAAGTAGAACAGATAAGGTCACTGTAGATGGGTGAGTCATGTGAGGTCATATACCTGTGATGGAATTTACCTCTGGTGTTCATGATCCAATGCTGATGCCAAGGCTTGGGGTGGAGAGGAACCCTTTGTATTGGAGGTAAGACTCATGTGCACATGAAGAGTCACAAGTTGGTAGTAGTCAATTTAAGAAGGAGGTAAACTAGTGGAGTAGAAAGGCCCCAAAGAACAGATTATTTTTTTTTATATTTGAGCTCCAATGTTTTGAAATGAACAAGAGTGTAAATTAGGGTGCCCACTGATTGTCTCAAAGGCAATAAAGAGCACGGACCAGCTCAGTGATGATAAAGACACAGGTAACTTTAATAACAATGAAAAGAAGGGGTCATCCCTAAATGCCTCTGTAGCAATGAAGAGACAGATGACTATGAAGCAGCTTAAATCCAATCTTGAATAAGGTAACCACTGACGGCTTTAAGAAACAATGAAGAGCATGATGCCTAAGGACCCGATCATCAACAGTGAAGGCCCAGGTGACTATCAACAGCCTTAATAACAATGAACAAATGGGCCACCAGTAACTGCCTCAGTTATAATGAAGAACATGGTGCCTGTGAACCAGCTTAGCAATAATGAAACTAAGGTTATGGTATTAATTTCATTTCTGTTACTGTAAAAAGATAACCCTAAAAAAAGCAAATTCGGGGAGAAAGGTTTGTCCAGCTTACAGTTCTATGTTATTGTCTGTCACTGCAGGAAAGTCAAGGCCAAACTTGAAGCAGGTAGTCACATCCATAGGCAAGAACATAGGGAAATAAATGCATGCATGCTAATGCTCAGTTGGTTTTCTCTACTCTTATGTAATTCATCACTCAAGTCTTGAGAATGGTGTTGTTCGCTTTTATTTGGGTAATGTCACATACATTAATACAATTAAGACAATCCTTAATAGACATACCCACAGGCCAGACTGATCTAGGGAATCCTTTATATATACCCTCTATTCAAGTGATTCTACACTGTGCCAAGTAGACAATTAAAAATGACCATCATATTGATCATCAACTACCTCTACTTCCAAAAATGGAAGTTGATCCTTAACTGCCTCAACAGCAATAGAAATCAAAGCCAACCATTGACTGTCTCAATGGCAACAGGGAGCCACATGACCACCAACAACGTCAGTAGCCTCAATTAAATAAGCTTCATGGATGTCCTCCAGACCTCCAACTGTGCTCTTAGTGGTTAGACAGATCTGGAAGGGTCCTGCCACACTGTTGGTAACTAGTTGTGTAACCTGGCTCAAGTATGTTGACTCTCAGCTTACGTGTTCAGAAGGAAGTGTGGCCATAGTATTTCTGATAACTGCAGAGAGGATCAGAGGAGACAATAAGGTCATATGCTCTGAAAGTTTCTCTTGCACAGAGGTCTGTTCATATCCAGGTTGGACTTCGCTGCAAGAGAAGGACTACACTTTGAAATAGGGACTGAATCTAATAGCTGTTGCTCCTGTAGTGATGTAGGCATGCACCAACTTTAAAGAACAGTAGGTGTGTGTGTGTGTGTATGTGTGTGTATGTGTGTGTAGGGGTGTGCTTGTATGTTGGATAGCCTGGCTTTACCGAGACACTGATGGTTGGAACAGTGCATGTGTGGCTGGAACAGCCCAGTTTCACATCCCTTCATTCTCCTGGATTAGGGATAATAGCTGGGCCTGGTTCAACTGAATATACCAGGGATGGAATCACTTAAAGATAAAACCTAAACACAGAAAAGTGGCCTCATCCTACACAAAGAAGTCTCCTGGCTGAAGCCAAAGTCCATGGCTGAGGAAAGAACTCCATGCCCTGAAAGAAATTTCAGTGTTACATAATAGAGGTGGATAGAGTGGTCCAGAGATGTAAGGCCTACTGTGTAACATGCCCAGATGAGGAACAGGATTTTTTCATTTGTTTGTCTTCCATGAACTATCTGTGGGCTGGGAGCCAAGGCACACCATGAGCACAATCCCTAGCTGCAGGAATTTGAGACTCTCAGAGGAAGGCTCTAGCTGCCATTCCAATGATGGTGAACAAATGTGTGTAGAGGGTTTAGGACCAGCCTTAGAGGGAGCTGGTGCCCAGTGCCTCCTCAGTGGGATGACTCCTGAGAGGACACAGTGGATGGCTGATGCTAAGCAAAGAGGTGAGATGGTGTGAGAGCATGCCAAGGCAGCTGATGGTGTCTTTGGCCTCATTGCTTATGGGTCCCCATTCCCACTCAGGGATGACTTCTCTGCATCCTATTTCCTTTTCTAGGAATGATGAGCACTTAGACCTAGTCCTCTCTTACACATTCAGAGAACCCAGCCTCCATGGCAGGACTACCCCACAACCCAGACAAGGTTCAGTTCAGGCCCTGCTCAACTTTCCAAACACAGACAAGCTTCCTGGGCTGTGGGAGCAGTTCATGTGCAGTCCTGGGACTCAGGGTCAGAGATCAGCCTGAGATAAGTGGCCCCCCCTTGCTGTATCAGTCCATAGCATCTTGGGTTCTCTGAACCTAGTGCCCACCTGCAGAGAAGTATCATATGGTTCCTTGGCATGTCATTGAGTGGGGACGGAAAACTTAAGCTGACAATATCTTGGTCCAGAGCTGTGGGAGATCCTTTTCTTTAGGGGGAATCTTTATCAGGGTTCTACCACATCAGGGAAGGATAGGTACATTTAGTGCTCTTTTCCTCTGTGGTTCTGGAGAAACAGTAGCCCTTACCCCAAATCCTGCAGAGAGCGATGCTCCATGAGGATTGTGCAGTCCCAGCATCTCTCATTTCCTGCTGCATGGTGGTAAGTGAAGCATGTGACAGTGTGTTGTTGGTTGTTCTTACTCTTCGGTCTCTTGGGGGGCCTGCTACCCATCTCCCAAATAAATATACACAGAGACTTATTCTTACTTATGGATGCCTGGTCTTAGCTTGCCTTATTTCTTGCCAGCTTTTCTTAAGTTAAATTATCCCATCAATCTTTTGCCTCTGGGCTTTTATCTTTCTCTATTTCTGTATGCCTTTCTTTACTTCTTACTCTGAGGCTTGCTGGTCCCTGGAGTACTGCCCCTTCTTTGGCTCCTTGATCTTCCTTTTCTCTCTCTTTCTCCCCCTTCTACTTATTCTCTCTGCCTGCCAACACCACCCATCCTTTCTCCTGCCTTGCTATTGGTCATACAGTTCTTTATTAGACCATCAGGTGTTTTAGACAGGAAAAGTAACACAACTTCACAGAGTTAAATGGATGTAACATAAAGGAATACAGCACATCTTTGCATCATTAAGCAAATGTTCCACAGCATAAACAAATGCAACACATCTTTAACTAATATTCTATAACAACAGTGCCATCCCTAGTATTTCCCCGGCTCACAGGCACTTCAGGTTCAACAGTGATAGTGTCTATAGCCCGTCTCTCATTGTTTGCTTTCTCTTCCCTTCTAGTACCATCTGGTTTGATCAGTGGTGCTTTGAGCACTTGTCTAATAACTGGGCCTTGAGAGACACACTCAGCAAGACCGGATGCCTTACCCTCCCAACATCTGCCTCTCTGGATCATCTTGACTGCAGGAGGCCCAGGGCCAGGGCTGGCATCCTTAGTCATAAAGGAATTTCACATCTGCAAATCTCGAAGTCCATGGACTGGTTTTCAGGGGCTACTGGTCATGACTAGGCCTATGGGGCTGAAAACTTGAGGTCCTAATCTAGGGTTGGAAGCTGTGGAGAGAATTCTCTGCCCCTTTCAGTTCCATGTGTGGAGTGTGTCTTCCATGTGCTTGGGTCTTCAAGGACAGAGTTTCACTGTGTAGAATTTACCCTGGGGCCTGTGGCTGCCTTATACTTTATACTTCCTAGACACAGATGAGTTAAAACTTGGGGTACTTATGGAGTGCTCCACCCTATTCTCAAACTATCTCAATATGAAAATTCCAGTTGGACATAAATGTCTATCCTGGGGTGTTGTCGGGGTTTCTGTCCTGCCTGGTTCTCACAATTGTTAAGTCCCAAAGAAATCACACAAAGGTCTACATTAACTATAAACTGATTGACCCATTAGCTCAGGCTTCTTGTTAACTCTTATAACTTATATAGCCCATTATTAGCCGATTATTCTTATCTGTGTTAGCCATGTGGCTCAGTACCTTATTCAGCGGGACAGTGACATCTTGCTTCTTCTGTGGTCGGTTCAGAACTGCAGAGGAGTGGGCTTCCTTCTTCCTGGAATTCTCCTGTTCTCCTTGACTCACCTCTACTTCCTATCTGGTTGTCCTGCCTATACTTCCTGCCTGGCTAATCAGCGTTTATTTAAAAATATAATTGACAGAATACAGACCATTCTCCCACACCATTGGGATCTGTTATAGGAAACTGTCTCACAGTCATGCTGTGTAGGAGGCTGGAAACTCTGGGAAGGCAAGCAGATATGGAGTGTAGGGATTAGATTCAAGCATTGGGTGCAGATTTCCCTGTGTCTACCAGTAAGCATATATCAAAGGATCTATGACTCCCCAAGCCTTACCCCTTACTCTCTGCAAGATACTGTGCTTGCTTTAGCAAAAGTAACTTTAAAATGAATAATAATTATTTTAGAAAGGGAGGGAAGATATGTTCCAGACACTAGAAAGCCAAACACAGCCTTCACCCAAAGACCCATATCACCAGTATGCTCCAAAATGTCCTTTGAGAACAAGGAAAATAACAAAAGATTGGAAAGACAATCTATGCAAAGAAGCAGAGGTGAGGCAGAAATGGAGCCACGAGGTGTATTAACAATCTCCTTTCTATTACCTCAGTGTTTCATCATGTAAGCAAAATGTGCAGCTGAGCTTCATTGCATCTATAGCTGAAGGAGGCAGGAGAGAGAAGTGGTCACCTGTGCATGACTGACTTGGTCATTGGGACACTGAGTGATGGATTGTTAACCATATGTGAATCATATGGTTATGTGACCCATAAACCCAAGGCAGCTATTTACCTGGTAGCCCACAATTACCAGTGGAAAGCTGATTTATTGATACATAAAATAGGTAATAGATGGTCAATTGATAAAAACATGATATATAGTCAATCAATAGACAGAGAAATGATTGATATATAGATAGGTAGATATATGATATCTACTGATGAGTAGATAGACTAAGATAGATGACTGATGATTGCTTAATCGATTGATAGCTAGATAATACAAACATGATAGAAGACCAACTGATAGATGATAAATAAATGGGTCTCCTTCCTGTCCTCACTAGAGGCCTTCTGTTGACCCTCTCTGTGATTCCATCATTGGTATTTCCCACCCTTGTGTATGCTGTGCTTTGTAACACAGCACAGAAAAGCAGAGAGACACTTGATGAACTGTCTCACGCAGGTGATCAAGGCCATCCTTAACAGGGACACATCCTGCTGCTTGAATGTACCCTAGACACAAGATGGTAATACTGTCCTTATTCCCTGCAAGGTTCCCAGCCAGAACCAAAGACGCCGTGTGACCCTGGGAGAGACTCAGATTGAAGGCATCTTCAACTGCTGCCCACTCCTCAAGCCATCTAGGTCAGTAGGCAAGGAGAGAGAAACTGCCGAAGTTGGGGCTGTCTAAGCAGATGGAAGACGATGCTATTCCTGGCTGGGATCCAGGACAGGAAAAGGACATTTGGAAAAGGCTAGTGGCTTCCAGAGTTTGAGCTGCGGTCATTAATAGCATGTGAACACGAGTTCATTTCTTGTGACAAATACATTGTCATTTTTGAAGGTGTTAACAACGGCGGACTTGGGTATAGGTGTGTGGGAACTTGGTATAATGTCTTTGCAACTTTCTGTAAATACAAAATGTTCTAAGATGAAATAAATCTATTTAGGGACTTGTTTTTCAGTCTCCAAATGCAAAAAAAAAATGTACAGGAGTTGTCACTTCCAATTTACAACAAGAAAAGAAAATCATGCATCAGAACTTTAACAACTTTTCTTGTCCCATCATGGGGACAGGACAAACTGCCACATAGGAGAGAGCCATGCATATACGTCTCTATCGACGCTGGTGCACTTGGTGTAGACCCGCTGCAGCTGTGATGAAACTATGTGACCACCAACTATGACAATTTCTTAAATTGAATATGGATTGGCAGAGCTGTGCAAAACGTGGGTTGCAGGCTTCAGAGTCCCTAATTCTTTGTGTTTTGCATTAGGAACTCTGGGATGTCTTGATGATAAAGAGCCAGGTACCATCTGCAGACCATCATGAAGCTCCATGCCAGTCACCTAGAACATTTTCCACAATAAGTCTCTAAGGCCTCAGCTGCCTGACTGAGGGGAAGGAAGTTACCTGATCTAGCTTCTTATGTCTTCCCATCTCTCTCCTGTCACCCAAAGACAGTAAGAAAGTGAGATATTTAGGAAGGATGCAGTTTGTCAATCACCTACAAGTTGCCAAGTAATCTGAAAGCTGAGATAGCACAGCCACGCAGAACAAGTAAATTAAACAGGTTCTTATTTATGGGCAGGTGACAGGGGATGACAGAAGCCTGGATTCGCTGGAGGACCAGTCCCCTAAGGTTCATGGAAGCTGCCTTAGGGAGAAGAAGCTTGTGCTCAAGGCCAGACTTGTCCTCTAGCCTGAACTGGGTAAGAATCCTGTGTCATGTGACTCGCTAGACTAGAGCACTAGAGGAAACACCATCTCCAATCTTGTTTCCATTGGTAATGGGAGGAGAGCCTGTGCTGTTCAGCTAGTCTTTTGCTGCTCCCAGCAGTTCACAGTTCCGTGATGGTCAGTCAGTCTTTATTGTTAAAGTGAGCATAACAAGAAACTCTGAGGTCAGTGAAATGCAGGTATGCTTGGGAGAGTGCTTCCGGAGGAGATTAACTAAGGGTGGGAGATATGTTGTGAGCATGGGCTTCACCCTCCAGCAGGCTGTGTCCAGATAGAACAGTGTGAAAAAGATGGGTCTGGTGGATCAGGCTGCCATCCCAGCTACTCTACTGACCACAAGCTCAAGGCCAGCTTGGGCTACAGAGGGAGTTTAGGGCTAGCCTGGAAAACTTACTAAGACTTGGTCTTAGGATAAAAAGCAAATGAGGGCTGGGATGCACCTCCGTGGTAGGATGCTTCCCAGGGATGCACCTCCGTGGTAGAATGCTTGCCAGGGATGCATGAGGTTAGAGATTTCATCCCAAGCACCACAAAATCAAATCAAAACAAATAATACAAACTTAATAAAGCAAGGGCCTGCAGCTAAAAGAGATGAAGCGTGTGGATCTTTTTTAAGAAGGCGAACCTAGGAAATGCCAAAGACAAGAGTGGGGGACAAATGAGGGATCAGAGGAAATGGAAAGGTTAGGTTTCCTACAACAGTGACCACATTTCTATAACCCTCATCCAGGTTGTAGAAAGTACTAGAAATATTCAGCTTCATGTTCAAAGTACAGAGAATTAAAGGCAAAGGAAACATTCCTTAAAGAAGCCAAGGTACAGAGCTTCAGTCTCAGAGGAAAGTGCATAAGAATCACGGTGGCCTTGTTAAAATGTAGAGATGGGAAGTGGTGTGCAATATTCAGAATTGAGAAAACAAAACAAAAACAGAACAAAATTCCCTGGCTTAAAATTCTCTGTCACGTGAAGCCATCCCTTGAATGAAGCAGCATTAAAAATATTCTCAAACAAACAGGGCCTGCAGGTAAAGTTCCAACCAACTCCACACAGGAAAGAAAGTGGGGAGGCGGGTGCAGGAGACTTGGGCCTGCAGAGGAAGGAGGTCACCAGAGAGGGAGAGAGAAGAAGTAGTAATTACAGTTTCTCATTATTAATTGAGCTAATAGAAATGGAAAATCATTTGCAGACCACCAGAAGGGTGAGTGGGGACTATGGAGAGCTGACAGGAAGGAGGCCATGTTTGAAGAGTCTGAGGGCAGGATGTGATTACTGTAAGGACTGTCCGTCTCATGGCAAGGTGTCGAGATGGACTTGGGTAATCTGTGGGTGTGTACTAAAGACCCCAGGGAATCCATCATGTCTCAGGAGAGTGAGGTGCGCTGTGAGTGCATGCTATAAACTTTAGGGAACATGCCATAGCTGAGAAAGGGGCTGAGGAATTTGTTAAGAAGAGAACGCAGAATGCTTCAAATTGCTCTGCTGAACCCAGAGAAGCAGATAGAGGGTGAGGGGGGGAATGGCAGTAATAGCCAAAAAATGACAATCACAAGCATGTCAGCTATGAATCCAGCCATATAAACAGTCATGCTAAAGAGGAATGGCCTAATATACCAGTTAGAATACAAACTGTCAGAAAGAATTGAAAAACATGAGCTGAACTCTGTACAAGAGAACAATTCCACTTGTAAAGAAGACAGGCTAGAGCAGAAAGGATAGAGAAATACACACCATGGTAACACTAATCAAGAGGAAGGCAAAGCCTGCACATTAATATTAAAAAAAGGCTTCAATGCAAGGCTGGCAGGAATAACAGAGCATCATACAATGACGAACTGTCCATTGTCTAAAACTACAGCACTAAGACAATAGCAGACTGCAGACACTGGCCTGATATCATCGTTAACATCTTTAAAGTCAATTGAATTCTATACACCAGCTCTGAATATTTGGAACCTGAAATTAACACGGAGCGATGTCTTCAACAATACTACACACAACCATCTCCTTGTGAGACTTTATTCCTTGTGGGTTCAGATATCCAGGGGCCACTGCCATCTAAAATATTAACATCTATCTTGGCTCTTTGGAGAAAACAACTGCGCAGCTTCTACTACAATGTGATATGATGATGCTTAGATTCCTTTTTAGTTATTGTAGCTAATCTTACTTGGCGCTCATCACGCCTAGCTTACAAATTACGATTTGCCCTAGGTGTGGACACACAGCAAAGGCCATAGCAGACATAGGGTTTCAAAGTGACTGGAAATCTCAACCTCTCATAGAGGGTCTTGTATCTCCAAGGGTAGGCGGAGTACTATACATCAAGACTCGTATACACTTAGCTATGTCTAATGGAACATACAGAACCCAGGTACATTGCATGATAGAACCCCAGTGAAAGATTTAAACAAATGGAGAGGATTTCTGGTTCTTTATATTCTATCAAAGAGATTCCAAAGTTGATGCAGAAGGCAAAAATCCAAACGTATCCAACAGGACGTTAGAGAAAAACTGGGGACTTGTGTTTCCCAATGCCCAGACTGAAGGTAAGCAGTAAAAATCAGGCCAGGGTGACGCCGATGTAAGAACAGACAGAGATACCCAGGGAACAAGACAGACAGCCCAGAAATAGAGCATTGCAGAGTCAATGCAATGACTCTGAGCTGGCCCCTGAGAAGAGAACAGAGGATTCCAGGAGAAAGGCATAGTCAGTCATCACAGGGAACTGGAAAAGGTGCAAGAAAAAGGAGAATCTCGACCAAAGAGTTAACAAAATGTGTATCACCGTTCTAAATACAAAACTTGAAACTCTCAGCCTTCACGAAGCAAATGAGAATTCCAGGGATCTGGGCTTAGAGAGATTTCCCACTGAAACGGTGGAAGAAACATCTGCAAAGAAACTGGTAACCAGGTCCCTGATTAATTTATTGGTCTGCATAAAATAATGTCAAAGCAATAAAAAGATAAGCCATGGACCAGGCAAAAGTATTTATCATACATGACTCTGAAGGGACTACTATCCCAAGCACACAAAGAAAGATTAGAATCCAGTGACAGGAATACAGCACAGTTAACAAAACAGACAATAAGTCTAAACAGCTATCTTGTCAAGAGAAGATACGCAGGTGTCAAACATTGTCTGTCATTGGACAATTGCAAATTAAATTAATAAGTCTGCTTTAAGCACAAGCCTGTGAGAATTGTTAAAATGCAGTAACAGAAAGCCCCCAAAGGAAATATCAGATGCTGGTGAGGACATGGGAGGAATGTGAGGTGCATGGGCATTTGAGAGACTAGCTGGCTGCTCGTGTGGCTTGTTTTTATTTAATGCTAGAGAGAGCTTCAACGTGCAATTCAAAAACTCCACTTGGAGGAATTTGCACAGCTGATATGGAAATTTATAGATGTGTGTATCTGATGCGTCAGGGCCACCAAAGGCTAAGAGCAGCCAGGTGTTCTTGATGAGAACAGGCGCAGGAGGTGTGGTGTAGTCAGACGGTGGGGCACGAGGTGTGGTGTGGTCAGACGGTGGGGCACGAGGTGTGGTGTGGTCAGACGGTGGGGCATGCCTGTGCAATGAGAACAAATTAAGGGGAAGAGTCAGAAAAGCACGCGGATTAATAGAGAATGCTTATGCTAAAGAAGAGGGGAGTGAAGAAAGTGCAAAGAAGGAAAAGATGAGGGAGAAGGAGGAAGAAAAATCAGGCTGAGAAGCCTACATCTGCCATGATTCAAATGAGAGGACTGTGTGGGAAAGATAAAAGTAAATAGAGATGGTAGGAGGAAATTCATGCCTGGTACCATTGCTAGATAAAGTTCAAATCCATGGCTAGAGAAGTCATAGTCCCAAGGGGAGGGACCTATTGATGTTGTTTTCCCAAATGGTCATGCTGTCACACGGCATTCTAAATATATATGTCTCTATCCATAGATTTATGCTACTCCCAACCTTGGCCATAGAGGCTCTGAGTGCAGTGGGCTAATGAAGCCTCATAACTGTCCCAGGGGCTGAAAATAAAGGACTGTGTGGGTGATCAACCATGGACAGGAATCTATATCAATACCACTCACCAAGGACCAAGTAGAATTATGGAAGATGAGTCAGCAAGGCACCACCCTCTGGACACGACTTGGCTACAGCTACCTACACAAGATCAAGCCAGTTAAAAAGTTCAGCATGGTGTGGGGAGGGATTCCTAAGGCCCTACCCCATGTCAAGGAGTCAATGGCAGTTGAGGGTGCTGGAATAGGAGGAGTCACTTTTCTTGAAGTATGTGGGCTCTAGAAGCTTGTGCAGGCCCCAGTGGATGACCCCATGCCCCCATGCATACAGGCAGCACCAAGTGGACTCAGTGAGTTATAGAAGTAATTATAAAAGAGAAAAATATCAGCAACTTTTGGGGCTTGGGTGTGAAGATGACAGGGCTGAAGGGGTAAAGTGCAGCTGGCCACACTGCTCTGCACAGCTGGAATGCTGATACATCCCATGGATCATTCGTAGGTACACACGTGATGGAGGCATACTCATTGAGAAAGTGTCACCTTGTACTATCAGGTCCAATGTCTTATAGCGGTAGACCTTCATGTACAGATTTAAAAAAAATCTGTTGAGAGATGGAGGGATCCCGGATGCACTGGGCTGTGTCAAGAGGCCCTGACTGGGTCACACATGTGTCATACATGTGCTAAGAGCCTCATAGCAGGTCTGGACCTCAGTGGAAAGGGCGGATTAGTTTTTGCTCTCATAGGTCAACTCTTAAGCTGGAACAAAGGCAGCCTCCCAGTGTATTATGTGACAGATAAGGGGCATGTGGGTAGGGGAATGGGAACATTTTGTGCTTATTTTTTATGTTTCTGTATCTATAAAGCTTTTCTAAAATAAAATATATCTTATCAAATGGTTGATTCTTAGTGTTCTACAATTCCACACACGCACAATGGTTTCATACATGTCTATAACTCATTTTAGTTAGATTTGGTCTGATACTCTCTCTTGTCCCCTGTCTCTCCATTTGTCTTTCCATTCAGGCTCTTTCCACCTGTGACCTACTTAGTTTAATCATGAGCCCACAGCAGCCGTGATTACTTATGTGCACAAGGTTGAACCCATCAACATTCCGTCATGAGTGGGTTGAGGTTCATAAGTTCCCACTTAGCCTTAAAGAGCTATTGGCCGTTAGTGGTTGTTAGAGGAGATGCTCATTTTCCTCAATGGTGTTGAAACTAGTAAGTTTCCAAGAGTCCAACAAACAGCCCTTCATCCTTGTTCTCATTTGCATTAGCAGTGTGTGTGTGTGTGTGTGTGCGCGTGTGTATGTGTGTGTGTGCGGGCATGCGTGCGTGTGTGCGTGTGTGTGTGTGTGTGTGTGTGTGTGTGTGTGTGTAAACAGACTTTTTTCTTTTGGCCACCAGTTCAAGAAAAACAGCACAGAAAACTACGAGTTATGAAGGCTCAGCCTATAACTTAGGTTTGTCCCACTAGCTCTTATAACTCAAGTCAACCCATTTCTATTCATCTGTGTGTTGCCACGTGACTCTTGGCTTTTATCGCTCCTCCTGCTTGTCTTGCTCCCTCTGCATCCGGCTGGCAACTCTGCCTTTCTTCTTTCCAGAGCTCCCTCTGTCCAGAAGTCTGTGCTTTAGCTCCTGCTTAGGTATTGGCTGCTTAGCTTTTCATGAAACTAGTCACAGTGACATATCTTTACACAGTGTAATCAAATATCTCTCTGTGTGTGTCTGTGTGTGTGTGTCTGTCTGTCTATCTGTGATGTCCAGAGGAGGATGGCAGATGTTCTACTCTACCACCCTCCGACTATTCCCTGGAGACAAGGTCTCTCACTGAACCCATAGCTAACCTCGCTGGTCAGCATGCCCCACTGGCACTCTTACCTCCAAATCACTGGGATTATAGGCCCCACCTGGGTTTTCCTGTGGATTCTGGAGTCCAAACTTAGGTTCCACGCATGTGCAGCAAATGTACTTAAATGCTGTTTCCTCTGAGTGCAAGCCTGGCGTTTTTCTCTTTATTAGCATGTACTCTGGGGTACTGAGCTCAAGGCCCTTATGCTAGCGAATTGGTCTCCCCAGCCTAGTCCCGGTACTCATGTGATTCCCTCTGGGTCACAGCACTTTCTCATTTGCTCATCACTCACTTGCCTATGATTGGACAGCCTTGTGTCCCCATTGGCTTCTCCTCCTCTTTGGCTCATTAGGTGTGGCACTCAGCGTGTGGAGACATTCTGCAGCAGTGGGGTTGGGTCGAGGCTGCTTCCAAGGACAGTCTTCCCAGGGAAGCATGCTCCTGTTTCTTCTTTCACGGTGACTCATCCTCATTAGGCCTAATCACTGCAATTAGGGCTCTGTGACACACGGTAAGTGATTTTAATATCCTGAAATATTTTTTAAAATGACTGTTTCTACAACAATGGAAATGCCACATTGTCCCGGAGACTAATTTGGGGGAACGTTGGAGCTATGCTCTATTCACAGGGTTCATTCTTTTTAAACTTCCGGTGACTCCTCCTTTGCTGACTTTCACCTTCTTTATTGCAGGAGCATTCAAAGCAGAGCTGGGTTGGTGTGTGGCAAACTTCTCCACACCCCTGCCTGACTTCAGAGAGGAGCATGAGGCAGCGACTCTTGAGCCTCCGGGGAACCCCCTCCCCCGGTTCTTGCTGGCTCCCAGGTCTGGGTGTCACTGTATCACCTCAATACAGTCCTGGTTCCTTGGTGGTCACAGGGACAGGAAACTCCTCCCCATGTCCAAGTGCTCCACGCTTTATGTTCCTCATGGCCAACCCCTCCCTCCCATCAGGAGCTGAGACCTCAGATCGAGGTCAGATCCAGGGCAGGCAGGCAGCTTGCTTGGCTGTGTCACACAAACCTCAGGGTTCTTGGCCCTTTCTCAGGGAGCTGCTGAAGGGTCTCTACCACATGAGCACCCGCCTCCTTCAAGCCCTCTTAATGATGTGAGGAAGAGACATTTGTGGTGAGCCGATGAGAAAGGGCGGAGGCTAGAATGAAACCACAGCTGCCCCCACCACCACCCCTAGATACACAAGATGCATGCCCAGGTTTAAAAGCGATTCTGAGCCATCTGTTCCATTAGGGGAACGGCTCCATGAGCTGCCAGACACCCCCACTCATCCTCCAGGTCAACAGCCCGTCTCTAGGGCACTCTTTCATGAATCCCCAGAGGTCTGTGGCTTCCCTCTTTGCCCACTCTGAAGCAGTTGCCAGGGTTGGCCAGTGTTCTGAGCAGATGAGTCTGACTGAATTTTGTGCCCTGCTGTAAGGAGAAGTTACTCCCAAAGCAGACGAGGGGTTAGAAGCCCAGGGAGGTTAAGTGCTTAGCCCCAAGCCACACAGCTTTCCAGGAGCAAAGAGGGATCACTGCAGAGTCATGTGACCGAGACCCATTCATGTTAGACCCCCATTGCTTCATTCCTGAATTCCTATGAAGCCTTGGTTCCCATACCTGCTCCAGCCAATGACAGTATGGCAGGGAACCTGAGACTGGCTTTTCTATTTCCCATATAAGAGAGGTAGGCATTGTAGGTGTGATGGCTTCTGAGTCACACCCTCCCTTGTAGTGATGATTCCCAAGCTTTAAGCACACCAACTGGACTCTCACAAATGGCAAATATTTTGCCTCCCCAACCGACATGTTATATCTGTGACTCTCACCTGGCTGGGATGGCATAGCAACTTTGCCTTGCTTCACCCTATCAGTACTGAGCCACTGTTTGTGTGTGGATGGAGACAGGTTCTGAACTGATGTTGCTGAGGTCAGGTTTGGGAATGTCCCTTTGGGTGAGAAAGTTGCCTTACTGGAAGCTGGCGATTTTTTTTTTGCTCCTGGGTAGCAATGTCCCCCACACTCTTACTGCCCTGCAGCTGTGTTCCTAAGGACTTTTGCTGGGGAGTACATTAAACTGGGACTTGTTCCTTCAGTGTCCAGCTTGTCTGTGTCTGCTCCAGTTCAGGGCTCTTGGAAGTTCATTCATAAGATGAACTCCTTCATCTATGTGCAAAACAGGGCTAGGACTGGGGAAAATAAGGGCTGAAAATTCACACTGCAAGAAAAATGGCACTTAGGTGGCTGAGCCTGGACTTCTGCACTGCTGAGCTCCCTGGCCAGCCAAGTAAAAGAAGAAACCAGACGAGGCATGGCCTGCTATCTCCTGTAGTCAGAAACACCAAGCCTAATTCTGTTTCTATTCCTGCCCTAACTGACTCCCAAGAGGAATGTGACGCCATTGAAGAACAGAGAGGCAGTTTATTTGGGCCAGCTCTGCTGGGTGTCTGAACATTGCCTTAAGAAGCATTTGGGATATACACAGTAAGCACTGGGGAACAGGAGTAGGGGAACGGCCTGAGGCCAAGCCTGCCTTTTGCTAGTCTGATTTCCCCTTTAATATTAAGTTGCTTTGATGAGATCATAGTGCCTTCTTGAGCCCTGGCATTTTTAAAGAATAGACTAAGGTTGTCTACTTTAAAGGTTGCTTTATTTAATGAATTATTATATTTGAAAGTGTTCCTTAAATTGTCAAGTACTGGAAAAATGAGGGTAAGAACAATTATTATTTTTTTTCATTAAAGTTAGGTATGTGTATGAGGTGGAGGTTGAGAGGAGGGAGACTGGGGGATGATGGAAACCCACGCAAGGAGGTCTACATGGTTTGCTGGACATCACAGCTCCAGAACATATCCTCCCTGATGCCTGAGGGGCATCTCACTCCCCCTGAGCCCTAAAGATGAGGTTCAGAAGAGGCAAAGGCAGGAGAGGAGCCTGGCTAGGACCCTGGCCGGTCTATTACTGCAGAACCAGTGTGAAACTCGTCAGAATCCAGGTGGAGTCGCTGTGTCAAATCCTAATAAGGGGATGACATTAAGCCAGGCACTTCACACATGTGTGTGGTAATAAGAGCTTTCAGAGGAGACTCTGCCAGAATCACAGTCTTAACACAAAGGGCACAGGGTTATCCCACAGAAAATACTTGGGCAAAGCTATCCATTCCTGAAACCACCTGGAGCAGAGACACCCTTGTAACAGAAAGTGGATCCCAGAGTCTCTGTGGCATGGTAATCTGTGTGGTGCACCTTGCTTTGGCCTTCAGTTTGCCCTTCATCCCTCCTCCTGCACCCGTGAATATTTTGCCTGTATGGTGAAGATTGCACCAGATCCTCACTGCTATGCTTTGGGAGCCTTGACTCATTGCAGGTCCATATCACATTCTGCTCTGTGAGGGTGAACAGCATGGTCACGTTTCTGAAGCTGTAGACTTGCTCTCCGTAAAGCAGAGGAAGGAGGCCAGGCCTCATTCTCAGGTGCCCGGTCTTTGGATGAATAGATGGGAGAAGATGGGGAGTGAAGAAACCCAGCTGGGACCTGTACCCGCACACTCTGTAGTCAGCTGTTGGCAACCTGATTCTATGTAGCCTCACACACAGCTCAGTGATGAAGCCCAACCCAGAGGCTAGAGTCCGATTGGTGTAGGAGGTTCTTCTTTTTATGTGTTGCTTTCATTGTTTAATCAATAAAGAAACTGTTTGGCCTGATAGGGCAGAACTTAAGTAGGCAGAGAAGACAGAACTGGATGCTGGGAGGAAGAAAGCAGAGTCAGAGAGAGAACCACCATGGAGCTGCCAGGTCAGACATGCTGAATCTTTCCCAGTAAGCCACAACCTTGTGGTAAACACAGATTATTAGAAATGGGTTAAATCAAGATGTGAGAGTTAACCAATAAGAGGCTAGAGATAATGGGCCAGGCAGTGATTTAATTAATACAGTTTCTGTGTGGTTATTTTGGGTGTAAGCTAGCAGGGTGGCCGGGACAAACAAGGGGCCCCTCTCCTCTTACATCTGATCATTTCTGCCAGTAGCCTTGGTGATATGTCCCAACTTGAACCCAGCACTCCCCTTCCCGAGCACTCAATTCTCTCTCAGAAGCTGAACTGTCCTAAGGTCTCCGGTTAAAGTGCCAGGTTGACCCCAGGTCCTTCCTGTACCTTCCCCTTCCAACTGCTGGGGAGTCCAAGACAGGAATCCATGAATCACCTCAGCAGGAAATAGGTCCCATACAAGTGGTGGATTCTTGACTCCCCTGCCACACAGGATGCCATGGTCAAGTGTGTTCAGCAGAGTAACGCTCGCTCCTGTGTGGAGGGTGAGGGGCTCCTGCACTGAGACCCACAGAGTCAGCCCAGCCAGGTGGGGCGGCTTTGGCAGGGTCTGCAGGGGGGCTGACTCGTGGGCTTCCTGGGCTTTGGGGCCTAGTCCCAATGATTTTCTCCCAGCTTCTTATGATTGGTACTTCCTGTATCCAGAGATGTTCAGGCCTGAAAGGCAGCTGGAGGCTTCCTGACATATTCATTGGTTATGCAGAAGACACATGGCCCACAGATGACAACTTGAACCAGCAGCGTGCGAGCCAGGCTAAGTGCTGTTTGCCAGCCTGTAGCCCAGCCAACTGGGCAGCAGATGACTTCACATTACTGCTGAGGGCCTGGCAAGGGATTCTAGGGGTCCCTACATTGTCTCCTCAGGTCCTGGCTTCAGTGAGCTTCAATGTGACTTATCTTAGTGGCCTGTTTCACCCTGATCATGGGTTTGCAACCTCCAGACCTTTGAGAAATAACAGTCTGTTGTTTGTAATCCACCGAGTCTGTGATGTTTGTTATAGCAGCCCAGATGAACGAAGACACCAATGAAAGGCTACTGTTTCTGTGTCTACCATGCCGAGGGGCAATAGTCAAGTGGTGGCAATGGACTGGGATGGAAAAAGAGAGAAAGAATCAGCAAAGCCCTGGCTTCCTCTCCTTTTCTCAAGCTTTTCTCCACTGAGCTCCCCACACTAGGATCATATGAGGATGATAGAGTTGGGGATACACTTCCAATGTGGTGTACCCACAGATTCATAGAGATACCTGTAAGGGGCTGAGGATACCTAGCAGTCATGAATGCTGGATAACAGAGATCTTCAACTGAAGGCCAGGGCACAGAACTCCAGACAGGTCTTAAGACCTCAGGTCTTTCTAAGCCTCTTTGTGGTGGCAGATGCAGAACCTGCAGGCTGAACCAGAATAATGGTGCATACACTAGACATGAGGGTTCCTGGGGTCCCAGGGTGTTCTCACTGGGTGCCTGGGCAGTGCTTTGCACACACACTGTGGGGCTACATCACACCAGGGGCTTTGGATCAGCTTGAACATCTTCCCTAGTCTTCCTATCCCTCACTGTGATCTCTGGTCCTCTAAGGAAGCCTCCCATTGTGCTCAACTCCCAGTGGGGCCAGGTGGGAGAGGCTTCCCTTGTAGTGTAGAGAAAGGGCCTCTAAGACTTGAGAGTTCAGCAAATCCAATACTAGAGCAATATAGAACAGCAGTCCCCCATTGCCTACCCCAGTACCTGTTACCGTGTGACTGCGACACACCTCTTCATTGGTAGTACCAACTCTGCTCGCTGTGACTGGTAAGGCACTGTGGACATGGGAGCAGGTGCTGGGGTGTGCCACTTCTTCCAGCCTGAGGGACCTAGGCAGTTGTTACTACTGAGACAAAAGCTTCCCGACCTGCACCGGCATGTCAAGAGCACTTTCTCCTTTCCAATGCCCATGAACAGTCAGGCAAATAAGAAGTTTGCTTAGTGGAGCACTGAGCATAATCAAGGCTTGGTTAAGACTCAGCGATGATTCCAGGCTGGGCATCAGACTCCTGTGTCCCCAATCAGAGGGATCAATTTGCCTTGGAGCTTACAGTGTTGGAAATCCCATTGCAAACCTGTTCTTTTACTTACTTCAGAGTGCAGAAAGCCCTGTAATCCATAGATGAAAGTTCAAGGTCAACAGTGGTCCAGAGGTCACCCAGAAGGCAGTCTCCTTCCTGGGCCATCTAACTAAAGTTTGATCTCAGCTTATCCCTTGCTATCCCATGTCCCGCACACTTTCAGCCCACAATGGCACCTTGGACTCTACATCACCATCCTCACCCCAACCATTTCTCTCCTTGGCCCATGGAGGGCCTCCCACCATCCCACTAGTTAAAGGCCCAATTTCTCTGTCTCCTTCATTATCTCTCCTCCGAAATTAAACTGTCATTTAATCGTGGGCTGATTTTATGATTTAATTTCCAAGGGCAGTTATTTCCAGGTTCAGTCCGTGTCATTGTCGCCTCTGTGAGCTTCAGTGGTATTGATTCCGTAACTGAGATGGCTTTGAATGTGTTCTGTTCCACCCTCCCCACCAGGTATCAGGACAAAGTCACCCTGGGATAAAAAGTCTAAGGACTTTCTCAAAGATTTGGAGCACACTTGCCATCCTACCATTCAGGAAGCCGAGGCAGGAAGATAGGGAGTTCAAAGGCAGCTTGGGCTATGTAATGAGATTATTTCAAAATTAAAATAAAACAAATAAGAAATTATAAAACCACCACTCTTGGGAAAAGTGTGAAGTGGTTTGTGTCCCCACACTCTAAAGAGTCTGCATGCTACAGGAATCTGGAGACATTTTACCCCTTCGAAGGCAGAGAAGCTCTGTCTAAAACCATCCTCATTTTGAAAGTGTTTCTCTAAAAAGTTTAGTCTGAATTTTTGCATGTGTGTGTGTGATGCAAGTGTTTGTGTTCCTGAGTGTGCATGTTTCATGTATGTGGGTGCACACCCCTGAGGGCATCTGGATGTGGAACACAGAGATTGATCTCCATATTCTTTCAGGGGTCATTAACCTCATTTTTGGAGACAGGTCTCCCATTGGCTTTGGGGGGTGGTCTCTGATTCAACCAGACTGGTTAGCCAAGGATTCCCAGATTTGAGCCTCCCCTGTTCTGGGATTCTAAGCACAGCCCCATCCTGCCATGCCTCGGTTCTGGGGACACACTCATACCCTCAAACTTACAAGGCAGAAACTTTCCCAAGAACCCCTGGAAATGTCCATTCCAAGTGGGCCAGCTCTGACAGACCCTGGTCACTCAGTTTTCTGTGGCCAAATGCCTGGTGAAGCACTTCAAAGGGGAAAGGCCATCCTAGATCCACTGAGGTGGAGCCTTGTGGTTGTGGGAACCATGTTACTATGGCTACTCACCTCATGTCCCACAGGAAATAGAGAGGAAGGGACCCCGGACTAGCTATAAACTCCTAAAGCTCACAGAACCAACTAAAATGGCACCAGCAGCTGGGACCAAGCCCTCAACATGAGAGCCATTTGGGGACACTTCCTGCTGGCCTCTTTCATTTCCTTCCTTCCTAAAGGCACGGGGCTAACTGGCACTTCCGCCGGGCTCTGTGTCAGGGACATGATTAAATCCACATGGCATCCACACCCTATCCTCCTATATCTCAAAATATGTGTGAGCACAGGCCCTCCTTTCTTGTGCTTAGGTTTTAGTATCTTAGAGCAGACAGAAGCTTGTCCACCTTATCTGCTGTTTTTTTAATGTCCTAGGAAACATGTCTTCAATGATTTATTAATCTCTTGTTTGTAATAATTCTAAATCATTAGCTTATGCATTTAGATCTTAGTGTGCTAGATATAATTCTTTGAGCACTTAACCTGTACAGGTGGCCATGCTCTAAATGGGATGGCGATCACAGATAAAGCAGGAATAGGCTTCAATGGTTATTCCAGCTTTAGAGCAGGCTGGGGGCCACACTAGGCTGCGTGGTGTGCTGTGGCTAGGTCTGTAGATGGGATCAGTTAAGACACTGTGATTAGCAAGAGGGCCTCAAAGACACCAAGTGTGTGCATTTTACAAGTCTCGGCGGTCTACAGAGATGCTGGCCCTATTGGACCAGCGAAAGGTGCTAACTTCTCACATGTAAAGGAGCACTTTGAGGAGGGATGGCAGGGGTCCAGAAAGGGGTCCAGCATGGAAATGGACCACATGGTGACTACACTTGCTCTGCCATCTCTTCACAGTGGCCCTGAGATAGGAACTGAGACCTCCTCTCTCCCTTCTACTATCTTCCCTCTGGTCCTGTCTTCCTCCCTCTCAAACTTCCTCCTTCCCCCTTCTTTAGTTGGTCCTCCTTTCCTTCCCCCTCCCTCACCCTCTTCTCTCTTATTCCTTTTTCTTTTCCTTCTCTTTTTCTTCTTCCTCTCCGTTCTCCCTTCTTTTATGTCCATCCTTCCTCCCCTCTTCTCTTCCCCTTCCTTTCCTTCTACATGAAGAAATTAAGAATGTGCCTCTATGGGCAGAGGGCAGACTCTGGCCCGGTGCTGGACAGAAGACAGTGTCTTTTGGTGTGGGAACATGTTCCATGCAAGGCTACTTTAGCTCCTCAGGTTGTGCTGGAATTGATGTTCCACAGAGGAATGTACATTTTTGTGGTGTTCACAACTTATTAGAGTTGATATGATGTCTTTCTCTTCCTCTCTTATATGGCTTGCTTTGTGATTGCATCATTCCAATGGACTCAAATTGGGGTCCTGCTCTTGGCCTCCCACTAAAGACTGAGGAGGATTCAAGAAATGCAGCAGGAGTTTTGCAATACCTAACTCACCTCTTTCATGCTCTCTCTAGGACTTTTTTATAACTGTAGATTCTGGTCAGACCTGCAGGACTGTAGGGTGGTTGGAGTTGAGAGGCCAGTCACTTGTTGTCAACCTTATTCTACTTAAGTTACTAGTTGGGAAATATGGTGTCTGCAGCTAAGTCACTTAGCTCATTCTTGTCCAACATTTTATTTGCAACATTTGTACATTATTTTGGATTGTTTGTATGTACAAATTTAATTGAAATTACCTGTGTAGGGCCACACTTCAGGGATTAGGGTGCCAGCCTCTTATAAATATCAGGCACCAAATACTCATTCAGAAGTTTCTATACAACCCTACTTTGACCAGATGGCTTTTGGGGGGCATGGACTCCCTCACTTCTATTTTTCATAAATTACCATGGCAAAACTCAAGAGAGCCTTAAGCGCTACCCTTTTATCTCAGTTGCCTTACAGCCAAAGGGCACAGAGACACACGAGGCAGTCTTGGAATATCCCACATTATCCCAGAGCCCAACCTGTCACATCTAAGAGCGTCTATATCAGTGATTTCAGGGCTCATCACATGGCCAGATAAACTGAATAAATGGGCAGAGGGTGGAATTGGGTCTCCGCCAACAGTTTCTTGCTGGACGTGGGACATCAGTCATACCCACAGCCTATTGCATGCCTGGTGTTAGAGCTGACCCAGAATCAGCTGCTTAGCACATAGGAGTCACTCCATTGTTCAATCTCAGTTGTGCTCCACCCCCTCTCAATGATGGACAGATCAATCACCTGTCAATCACTCTGGGAAAGTCGAAGGACTGAGAGATCCCCTCACTCCCAGGAAAGGTGGAGACAGGAATGCCATTCTTCTGTGTTTTCCTGACGGTCAATGTCTTGGTCTGACTTTGGGAATGCTATGAAGAAGAGTCCACCTACCACCCATACCTGTCTCATGTGTCCCTTGGCAGGGGTGAGTCTGTCCAGCAGGCAGGGGATGGGAATTCCTTGGTTGTCTCGCTGACAGGGATGGGGAAGGAGTATCTCCTGTTCAGATACACAGAGCATCAAAAACTCCCACCCAGCACCCTGCTCCCAAACCTTACTCCTAAGTCAGACTATGCTCAGTTTTTTTTAACTTATTCTGGAACGTTCCATAATTGATACACATAGCTGCAGCCTTGGTGAACACTGTGAACTCTGACCATCAGTGCCAAGTACTGTATGTGTGTGCACGTGTGTGTGTGTGTGTGTGTGTAGGTGTGCGCATGTGTGCATGCCTTAGCTAGGGCAAAGTACAGTCATTTTGCATTCCCAGTTGGCTCTGGATTTCCCACTAGGATGGCATTGTGTTGACTACAGTGTGCATAGTTACTCAGTTCTGGGTTCCCATGGAATCTCTGCTCCCTCTCAGCTTCCTACAGAATGGGTCTCGGTACAACCCCACACACCAGTGGTCCTGCTGGGTTTTTGAAGTTTGTGCCCAGAATGCTCAGGGGAAGGGATGTGAACAACCCATCCAATCTCCCCCCCAGGGCTTCTCGATTCCTCCTCCAAAGGAAGTCTTTCGCCTAGCTGCCTCCCCCTCACTCCTGGCATTCTCAAAACCAGGTGCCTTTTAGTGGAAGCCCACCCTTCCCTCCTCTCAGTATGGCTGAGCCATGCTGGAATTTTCCAAAAGAGCATCACTGAGATCTGAGGGAGAATAAGAAAGGAAAAACCACAGAGGCACGGCAGTGCACAGCCCAGAAATAGACACACTCCCGACAGGCAGAGTCTGCTCTCAGCCTGCCAGGGAGAGCACAGGGCGACCTTGGAGACTCTGTGTGCTTATCTGCCACATCCCACCCCCAGCCTGGGGCAGGTGGCCTGGCTTCACTTGGTGGCTTGTCTTCTTGCTGGGTAAGACAGTGGCCACCACTTTGAAGGAAAAGGTGCTCAGTTCCCTTCATGTGATAGTTGCCAAGCTACAAGTCCCCTCCCTGGGCTGTGAAAGGCCTGTTCTGGTCACTGTTTCCCATATTCCATTCCAGTTTTTTTATTTTTTTTATTTTTACTTTTCCAAATGCCTGAAGCTGTCATGGGCAAAGACCTCCAAAGCCCCTTCCCAGGCGATTCCGAGAGTGAGAAGGGTGCCAAGCTGGGCATGCCCAGGGCCTTTGCATGGGAAGCATGGGGTGCTAGGGCTCGCCTGCCCTTGTGGGTGTATGTGAGCCCAAATAGGCAGCATTATTCTGAGATGCTTTAGCCTTCAGGTTTTCTCTGTGAAGCCATCTAACCTGACACCTGCCAAGGAGATGATGAAGGGTCCATTAAAACCCTGTGACAAGTGAAGGGTCCTCATTGGTGGAGTCAAAGGAAATGCAAGTGGGCAGAAAAGGCCATTCCAGAAATCACTGCTGTCCACCCACCTGCTTAGCATGACAAAGGAACAAGCTCTCTGCCCGCTGGCACTCCCCCGCTGGGAGCTGTGCACAGATAACCCTGGATCAGATCAAGACAGACTGTGAGCACTGACTGTTGCCATTCTGCTGGGGTGGCTTTCAGACCCATTCAGTTCCACTGGAATTCAGAAAAACTGCAAGCACTTTTATAAAGGATTGTCCTAAAATAGCTTGCCTTTATTTGCCCGCCCACCTCCCTATCCACTTATCCATCTACCCATCCTTCCATCCACCTACTGGCTCACCCATTCATCCATCCATCCGCCCACACACCTACTTGTCTATCTAGCCATCCATCCATCATCCGTTCATTTATACATTTATCTATTCACCCACCTCTGTATCCACTTACCCATCTACCCATCCTTCCACCCACCCACCCATTCACCCATTTGTTCATCTACCTACCCACCTATCTATCTGTCCATATATCCATGTATACATTCATCTGCTCGCTCATCTTTCTAGCCATCTGTCCATCTATGCAACCATCATTCACCCATCCATCTTTCTATACAGCTACTCATGCAACCATCCATCCATCCATCCATCCATCCATCCATCCATCCATCCATCCATCCATCCATGCATCCATCCATCCATCCCACAAATCTGTGCATTCATTATCTATGACTGCGTGAAACCTTTCTTCTGTGTCCCCCACCTACTCAATCATTCCTCCTGTTTAATGGGTACCCTTTGGGTGACACGCCCTTTCCTACCCTGATATGTATCACCATGGCCTCCTGTTTTGTGACACCTGACATTTCATTATTTTGTTGTTATATTTGTTAATTGTGGACATGTGTGTGGTGTATATATTCATGTGCACATGTGTACACAGATGAGTCCTCCACGCATGTATATCTGGAGCCTAGAGGTCAATATCAGATATTTTCCTCTATTGCTCTGCACTTTATTTTTTTAGATAAGGCCTTTTGTTGGGCCTGGAAATCACCATTTCAACTACAATGGCTGTCCAATAAGGCCTAGGGATGTGCCTGGATCCCCAGTACTGGGAGTGAAGACATGTGTTACTATGCTTGGCTTTGAGTGGGTTCTAGTGATCTTGACTCAGATCTTCATATTTGCACAGAAAACACTCAACCCAATGAGTCACCTCCCCATCTAACATGTACTAAAACTTTTGATCCTATTTACAATAAAATTCTCCCAACGAATCTGTAGGCCCTATTGTTTCAGAATGATTACATTTTAGAGTGAGCCGACAGCTCCTTGGTTCCTGAATGGTTAGTGTATACACACCTACTTTGCCTCTTGGGAGTCTCAAGGTAGCTGCCAGAATGTGCAGTCCAGGTAAGATCCTTCCCCTTTCCCTTGGAGACACAGTTGCTCTCAGTAAGCTGCATTCAGTTCCTATGTTCTGAGTGGGAGTCTGTCTGCAGAGGGCTTGTGGCGAGGCCCTGCTGAGAGGTGGGAGGATTGCACACCAGTGATTCTCATGCAGCATCAGAAGATCGAGCAGCCTTTGGCAAGGTCTCTGCCTTTCTCCATGCTTTCTGAAGGTCGTCATGCTGGAGGTGAGTCAGCCATGGTACAGGCAACAGGTCCTCTGACTGAAGATAGTGGGGTACAGGGACAAAAAGAGCCTGGGTTCTAGATGGTGGTTTCTGTGCTCTGCACCAGTCCTGGACCACTTGTCCTGGATCTACAATAACCCTGTTTAGGATGCTGCTATCAGACCTCTGTCATGTGACTTGGATACATTCCTAGTGGATATAGAGTAGAAATGGGAGGCTCACCTGAGGCAGATGTGAGAGGTGCCTTTGAGACTGGGGCTAATGGGACAGAATTGTAAAACTGGACCTAAGATGGAATCCACTGGAAGGCAATGAGGCTGTGGTCCTGCAGAACTTGGAGACAAGGCAGCCTTTAGAAGCAAGTGAACAATTTTTTGTTGTTGTTTATTTCTTTTAGTGTGTGTGCATGTGTGTGTGCGTGTATGTGTGTGTTCTGTGCATGCTCCTTGGAGTGCCTAAATTCAGAGCTGCTGTTCCTTTACCTCCAAATTGTCACCTTGGATCTCGACTAATGACAATGCTTGCCTTCTTCACCCTGCCCAGGCAGCTTCTTTCCCCTCCTGTGGTTAAGGCATACATGGTGAATAGGCAGAAGGAAATGGGGCCTATTTTTAAATGCCAAAGATAGGTCTACTTTCCTGAGGATGAAGGAGCAGATTTGTTCTGTATTACTATCTGAAGGGGACAGACACAGGATGGCAGATGGAACTTGAGGACAACGGGTTCTTAGTGTGTAAGACAGAGTGCAGAGTGCTGTCATTGGGGGTGCAGCTCACAGGAAAAAGACTGGGAGTCCTGAGGAGGCTGGGAATCCAGAAATTTGTGGGAAGATTTGGGGGGTGGAGGTGGGGCTGGGAGTCCATGAGAGGCTTTGAAGTGGTTGAGAGTCCTGGGGAGGCTGGGAATTCATGGGACTATGGGAAGCCTTGACTGAAGATGCTACCTATGTTTTTGGCTGGGTAGCATAGCCTTGGTGACTTGATGGTGTTTTCAACCTTGAGACCCAGGATGCCTAGAGAAGAGGCCATCAACTATAGCTATACCTCACTGCTGTTCTTAGCAGTTCTGTGAATGATGCTGGAGACTAGACCTTGCTCCTTTTGATGTTCCAAGAGCTGTGTTGAGACCATGTGGTAGTAGGTTGGACCCCTGTCTTCATTCTCTGAAATGTGGAGAGATGTCCAGGACCCACCTGGGTGTCTGGGTTTACATTTGACAGGGAGCCAAACACTGGGGACTGGGACTCCTAGGGAGCCTGGAAGCAAGAAGCTGAGTTCTATTTTTCACCTTGGGGTTTTTTTTTTTAAGGAAGCTGTTTAGCTGCATTGAGCCCACAGCATGATATCTTGGTGGCTTCTTATTTTTAACAGTTCACTTAGGTTTCATAGAGGGTGGATATTCAAGGCATCAGCGGTATTGGGAGAAAACTGCTGCTGCATGGATTTGGAGGTTTCCTGAAGGATTTTTTTTTCCACTGGGAGCCCTGCTGTGGGGGCGTGGGGTGCAGGGGACAGCGAAATGGTGACTGGGGTCAGGCCCTCATCCTGGCTGCCCTGAATCTTCCTATTAGAGACTGATGACAAAACCCACAATGGGGAAGGGAAAAAGATCAAAGAATGGCCAGAGAAAGCCAGCTGGTGTCTGATTTTGGACTTCAGAAGCAGGAAAGGTTGGGTGGGGCACCTGTATTGTCTGCTGGATCTTCAGGGACGATGACTGGTATCCTTGGGGTAACCTGCAGCCCCAGGAACAGAGTTCCAGATAGGCATTTGTGGGTAAGTCTTCAGTCTTGAGCAGTTTGTCTGTCTCACAGTGAATTTGAGATTCATTTGGCATTAGAGGAAAGGAAATCTGGGTACCAGACATGGGTCTGTGCCTGGGAGCAATGTTGACCACCCAAGGGGGTGTTATGAGCAAAGTTATATGGCAGTATGTTATTGGCTCACCACAAGATCAGAGGACAGCCCCTGTCAAGGACTGGCTGTGGAAACATCACTTTCTGCAGCACCCTTACGATCCTGGGGTTCCACTCTAATATTGTATCTGCCAAGCAGACAGGAACATGAAGCTCAAAGTCTGGAACAGACTATGGCCTCAGGATGAGGATTAGAGCCCTGGTGGCTGCCTGCTGGGCACTAAATGTAAGCCCTTTAAGTTGGCCAGGCAACCTTCTTTCCTCCAATCATTTTAAGGTTTGGCAGCAGCAAGGAAAGGGCAGGCTAGATTCAGAGCACTCACAGTGTGCGTGCATGGGCTCTGGGGGTGGAAATGGCCAGGGATGTGTAATTCTTGCCAAGTCAACTCAGCAGTATGCTTGTCAAAGGTAGCCAGGGCTCAGAGCCACCTTCATGTGGTAGGAGAATATGAATGTATCATGTATGAGGGTGATCAGAGACCCATCCAAGTATGAGTCTTGCTGAAAGTGAGGTTCCCTAGGACAGAAACCAGGATCCAAGCACCATGGCTGAAGTTTGAGAATCTTGGTTGCCAAATCCCAGCTTTTATGAAGAGTCCTCATTTCTATCTGCAGGTCCTCCTGCAATGAGAGGAATGGTCGTCTCTAAGCAGAGGCGTCTGTGAGGACCCATCCTTTCCTTAGACTTGGGGGTTTGAGACCTCTGTCTAGATTAGCAGGTGGGTCCCCTTTTGGTCTCTATACAGGTAAGTATCCCTTCATATCTGCTCATGACAGTCCCAAGGGTTTGTAAGAGTTCTCTTGCCACATTTTTCTGAGACCAATAAAAATATTCTTCTCTCTCCACCCCTCTCTGTCATCCCCAGCCTCCCCCTCCATCAACCCAGATATAACTTTTTTACCATAATCCATTACCCACTGCCTTCTACTTAGCACTGATTCTAATATCTTTCGGCCTCTTTTTAGTCTTCATAATTAACATTTAATGGTTGCAAAAGTATTCACAAGGCCACCAAAACACAAAAATGTGAATGTAGATTCCGACCTTACACCTTCCATGAAAATTAACTCAAAGTGGATCACAGACCTGAATGTACCATGCAGAACTGTGAACCTCCTAGCAGGCGACACAGAGGAAGATGTAAGTGACCTTGGACTCAGCCTCAAGGATTTAGAGAGACTACAAAAAGCATGGCTCGTGAAAGGAGAAAGAGAAAAAGGAGAGTGATAAGCCAGGCTTCATTAAAATTAAAAGTTGTTCCATGGAACTCTGCTCAGAGAAGAAACAAAAAGACAAGACAAAGACTTGAGAAATTCTTGCAAGACACATATCTGATAAATGGCTCATAACCAGAACCCTCAAGACACAGCAGTAAGAAAAGAACCTGGTTAAGAAGTAGACACTTCCTAGATAGGGCTTATATACTACACCCATCCGTCCATAACTCAGAGATAGTCAAGAAAGAAGGGAGAGAAAGATTGTAAAAGTCAGAGGTGTAGACGACTACAAGGAATCTGGACACAGCAAAGCTACTGCCCATGAACTCACAATGATTGCACCCCCAAGGCCTGTTAAAGATCCAGCCAAAATCCCAGTATGGAGAAGGGGACGTAGAGACAGAATCCCACCACTAGCTGAGGAGCTATTTGCATTTGATACATAGTGGGGGAGAAAGAGTCAGTTTGTTTTATAATGACCTCTGGTAGGTAGACCTTATGCCAGAAGCAGATCCCACTCCTAGACTAGTTGGAATACAAGCCAGACTTGAGAAGGAGAGGAGAGAAAGAAAGAGCAAAAAGAAAACTCAAAGTTGGGTGGGTAGGGAAGAGAGAGTGGGTATGGGAGAAGTTAGAAGGGTGAATGTAATCAAAATACATAAAAATCCCCAATGAAGTGATAGAATATTATTTAAAAGAAGAACCCGGCAGGTTTTGGGATACATTCACCAAAGGAGATATGTGGGTACAGACAAGTGAGGACACAATGCACTTGCAAACACTAGGACTAAACTCTCACCAGGCAGCTATTAGAGTGGCTGAACCCCAAATCCCAGCTGCACAAGTGTTGGTGGGGATGTGGGCAAGCTCATGCCCACTGTTGCATGGACTATAGGGTGGCAAGGCTGGCGTGGAAGGGGGCTTGGGTGGGGTTATTAGAAAGGAGCGTCAGCAATAGCATTCCTCTTTATCCTAATGAATGGAATCCTCAGTCTCCTCAGCAGCCTGTCTGAGAAGCTTTATAGAAGCTTTATCTAGAATTGCCGAAATCTGGAAGCAGACAAGATGTCCTGCAGTTGGTGAGGATGTGGAAATGGTGGTCCATCCAGATGGTGGAATGCATCTCAACAATGAAAAGAAACACATGAGCCAGCCAGGTAGCCCAGTCAGGAAACCTCTTGCCATACAAAGGCAGGGAACTGAATTTGGATTCCCAGCACTCACTTAAAAAGGCAGGTTATGGTGGCACATGTCTGTAATATGACCACTGGGGAGGTAGAGACAGGCACCTGGAGCTTACTGGCCATCCAGCCTCAATGAATTGGTGAGCTTCTGAGAAGGTGAGAGGCTTTGTCTCAAGAAACAGGTTGAGGACTAATTGAAAAAGACACCCAGTGTTGTCACATTAGTGTAAACACATGTATGTAGATGCACCTGCATACACATACACATATGCACACNNNTAGTGTAAACACATGTATGTAGATGCACCTGCATACACATACACATATGCACACATACACACACAGAGAGGGGGGAGGGAGACCAGGAAACATGCAGGAGAATCATCAACACACATCTCTAAGTCCATCTGAAATCAACAGGCCAAGTAATATCCTGGCAAAGAAAAAGCTCTGGGGATGGCAGAGAGAGAGAGAGAGAGAGAGAGAGAGAG
>LOJH01007595.1:8513-19609 GCA_001685095.1 Ellobius talpinus
AAAAAAAAAAAAAAGCATGAACCACTACACCCACCTAAATAAATATGTGCTAATAAATCAATAAGTAAATAAGGCCAGGCAGTGGTGGTGCACATCTATCTTTAATCCCAGTACTTGGGAGGCAGAAACAGCTGGATCTCTCAGTTCTTTGCTTTCTCTCTCTTTTTAAAATCTTACTTTTTGTACATTGGTGTTTTGCCTGCATGTATGCCTGTGTGAGAGTCTCAGATTGTCTGGAATTGGAGTTACAGACAGTTGTGAGCTGCCATGTGGGTGCTGGGAATGTAACCAGGACCCTCTGGAAGAGCATCCAGTGCTCTTAACCACTGAGCCATCTTCTCAGGCCCGGATCTGTAGTGAAAGGGGAGCAAGTCCCCTTTCACTACACGGATCTCTGAGTTCAAGGTCAGTCTGGTCTACACGGCAAAATCTAGGACAGCCAGGGCTATACAGAGAAACCGTGTCTTGACCATGCCATGCCCTGATGGATCGGCTGCCTCCTCAGAGGCATCGCTGATCACCCTGCCTATCCACTTCAGTCCTGTCAACATCTTTTCTCTTTGCAGCACATCTGTCTGACATCACCCATTCTCTTTCCCCTTGCAGCACATCTGTCTGACATCACCCATTCTTCTCTTTCCCCTTGCAGCACATCTGTCTGATATCACCCATTCTTCTACTTATTCCTTTGTCTTCCTTCAGAACTGAAGCTCCAGGGGAACACGTAGGCATCTCTTCAGGACCTGTGCTCAGCACATGGTGACCACTCAAAGCAAAACTGTCATCATTGTGTGAGATGCTGAATGCAGAATGATGAGAAACAGCCCCTGACCTGGTCCCTCAGCCCCTTCATGGAGTCCCTGTGTTCCAGGTCCTGGGCCTTGAGCTGTACCATGAGGACAAACACCTTCTCCCGCCAGCAGCGCAACAGCGATCGGTACTTCTTAGGAAACTCGGGCTCCAGGGCATCTGAAGGTTGGATCTGCATGTGGGAAGGCAGGAGAAGCATCCTGAGGAGGCAGATGGGGTGACCTTTGTTCTTTCTGTCCTGCCACGGTGAGGAGCGGGGTTTTGGAGGAAAAGGATCCTAGTGGGTCTGGGCAGCACACCAACTACTGCCCCCAGAGAGGGAAGGCCTGCAGCCGGTCAGGGGCTGACGGATGAGGGAGTCCTACCTTCCTGGTCAGCTCCTCTTCCTGCAGGGCGAGCATGTGCGTGAGGCTCTGGACCCGAACCTGCAGCAACTCCACGGTGGCCTGAAGGTCAGTGCGGTCCTCCCTCAGGCGCTGGGTGGAAGAGCATGCCAGTGAGTCTCCATGCTACACCCAAGCAGTGGGAAGTCTGAGCCCCGCGACAACGTGGCCTCCCTCCCTGGGAGCTGTTCTCTCTCCTCCTGGCCATCCCATCCTCACCTGCACGGTGTCTAGAAGCTCCTTCCGTTCCGGCTCCCATGCCTGGCTCTGAACCTCAGGAGGGACCTGTTCCCCAACGTACTTCCTCAGATTTTCGACCAAGGTCACCTGAGCTTCCAGCTCTTCTTGGGTCTTACTAGGGTGGAGGCAGAAACGGGAGAGTCCTCAGTGGAACAGCCCAGATGCCCCCACGCCGTCACCTGCTAGGCCCTTCCCAGTCGCCCCTGCCCCTGACCTCAGTTGACTCCGAAGCAGCTCCACCTCCTTCTGGGCCACAGCCAGCTGTTTGGTCTCCCCTGCCCGTTTCATTTCCAGGCTACTCAGAGATTTCTCCAAGCCCTCAGCCTTGCTGGTCAGACTGGCAAGAGCCTTCTGGTGAGCCTGGGTCAGGGAGGACAGCTGTGGAGGGAGAAGGGGCTGGAGAGGGACCCGGCAGACGAGAGAGAGCTTTCCACTCATCCAGAACTCGTTCAGTTCTCAGCACCCACAACAGGCACTTCAGAGGATCCAGTATCCTCTTCTGGCTCTGGATGCCCACACACACGTGTGGTATACATTTACCAACACCGCACACATAAACAGAAGCCATCTTTAAGGGGGGCAGGCTCCCCGACCTTGGGTCTTGTCTCTCAGAGAGCCACCCACAGACCACCCTGCTACAAGCTCTCAGAGAGCCACCCACAGACCACCCTGCTACAAGCTCTCAGAGAGCCACCCACAGACCACCCTGCTATAAATAAACAGAGACTTCTCAGCATCTGGTTCGCCCGTTAGTTTCAATCAATCATCAATTCTTGCCCGTTCACTTCCCTCCCTCCCTGTGTCCTCTGACAGCCCGAGTAAACGCCGCCTCCTCCTGCCTGAGTGTTTGTGGGCTGGAAAGATGGCTCAGTCGGTTGCCTCACAATTTAAGCCAAAAGCTGGGCACACCTGTAATCACCCAGCTATGTGGGACAAGCAGACCCCTGAAGCTCCCAGGCTAGCTAGTCTGGCCTACGTGATAGAGTTACAGGCCAATAAAATACCATGTCTCCAACAAAAGGAGCTTGAGGACCCACACCTGAGGGTGCCCTCTGACCTCCACACGTGTGCCACGCACACTCACGCCCCCTCCACGCCTGAATGTACACATACACCCTCCAGTGGTCCTGAGCATGTGGTGGCAAATGTCTATAAACCCGCGTACTAGTGAGTTTTTGGTCAACTTGACGCAAGCTAAAGGATTTTTTGGTTTTATTTTGAGACAGGGTTTCTCTGTGTAACCACTCTGGCTGTCCAGGAACTCACTGTGTAGACCAGGCTGACCCTGAACTCATAGAGATCAGCCTGCCTCTGCCTGAGTGCTGGGATTAAAGGTGCGCACCACCACCGCCCGGCTTGGGGGGGAAGGGGGACCTCGGTTGAGAAAATGCATCCATCAGATTGTCCCATAGACAAGGACATTTCCTTGATTAATAGTTGATGTGCGAGGACCCACAGTGAGGTGGGTCCTGAGTTACATAAGCAAGCAAGCTGACCAAGCCACCAGGAGCGAGTCAGTGAGCAGTGTTCCTCCTTGGCCTCTGCTTCAGCTCCTGCCTTGGCTTCCCTCAGTGCATGTGGCCAGGGTTACATAAGCCAAACCCTTTCCTTCCCAAGTTGTTTTCTGTCATGGTGCTTTATGACAGCAACAGAAACCCTAAGACACCCCAGTTCTTGGGAAGCCGAGTCCGGAGGACTGTCTCAAGTTTAAGGCCAGCCAGTGCTACATATCCAGACCCTGCCTTAACACACCCCTGCACCCCAAAATAGATCTGCCATACCCACCAAGCCTGCTGCCTGACAGTGCACTTCCCCAAGCTCTCTCCTGAGGCTCTCCCTGCACACAGTCTTTCTCGACATAAAATACAAGTCTGATTGTGTTGTTTGCCTGCTTTTCTTTCTGGAGCCCGGAGAGGGGGCGCACACCTTTAATTCCAGCACTTGGGAGGCAGAGGCAAGAGAATCTGTGAGCTCCAGGCCAGGCAGAGGTACAAAATGAGACCCTGGCTCAAAAACAACAAAACAAAACCCAAAAAACCCCACCAACAATAACAACAACAAAACCCTTCTTTTCTGGTGCCGCGGGGCTGAACCTACAGCCTGGCACAGGAAAGCACTGTATATTCCCAGTTTCTTAAAACCTTTCAACGGTTATTTGTCATTTTTGACCTATCAGCAGTTCAAAGCCAAGCGGTGGTGGCGCATGTCTTTAATCCCTGCACTTGGGAGGCAGAGGCAGATGGATCTCTGTGAGTTCCAGGCCAGCCAGGTCTACAAAGCAGGTCCCAGGACAGCTAGGCTACACAGAGAAACCCTGTCTTGAAAAATCAAAACAGGAAAGCAAGCAGCTGTCTCACAATGACTGTGGAGTTGCCTTCTGACCGTGGTACCAATTACACAGGCTATCAAATATCAAAGCGGGTGTCTGCTTAGGGAAGCAGACACATTCGGGGAACCTTCTCAGTGGTGACTCCTGGGCACCAAGGCAGCTGCTGCCCCGATATTACAAACAAAACACTCATCTTTATAGCTTCCCTTCCTGACCTCGCTATGGCCTAGGGTGGCTGCCCTCCCTGTCCCCAGGCCACATTAGTGCTCCTGCACCCTTCAGCACTTTTCCAGCTGCAGCTGGCTATAGCCACATTAAATGTGTCCCCACTAGGCTGTCAGCTCCACTCAAGACAGCAGAGACTCAGGCAACCTGGTCACTGAATCCCCAGATGGCTCCTACCTCGAGGATGGCAAAGAGAAGCCGTGGGCATCCTGACCGAACAATGTTCTCCTCTCAATCTTTCCCGGGATCCATACCCGCTTTCCTCCCCCCACCCCACCAGGTTCCTAGAAGGGTACCTGGCAGAGAACAGGGAAATACTACTTGGGAGCGTTTCAAATGGTGCCGGGTCACATGACTCCCAAGAACAACTGCAGCCCGAGCAAGACCAAAACACCCACGTTCCCCTTCCAAGATGCCATTGCTCTGCTCCCACGCCCCCCACCCCCCAGACTCCCTGAAATTCTCTGGGAAGTGCACCCTCTTGCCCCCATGTTCACCTGCTCTTGGTGCAGACTCTGCACCTCCTGCAGCTCCCTCTGGCTCCCCTCCTCCAGGTTCTTCCGGACCATCTCGGCTCCGGCCAAGGCGGCACGCAGGCCCTCAGCCTCAGCTTGGCCAGCCTTCTCTGCCACGGCGAGAGCATCCAGCTCCAGAGCCTGCGCCTCCAACTGCATCTTCTGCTGCAGCGAGGTCTCCCGTAGCGATCGGACCTCCTCCTCCAGCCGCCGCAAGTCCTGGAGCTGCCAAGAGATCAGCTCGGCCTGCTGGCTCAAGGCGCTGGAGACCCCCAGTTCCAGAGACCTTCAAAGACAGGTGGGCACGGGTGAGATGCATCCCGGGTACTGCCGGGAGGGTAGAGACAGCAAAGAGAATAGTGCCCCCTACTTTACGTGGGGAAGCAGGGGCTAAAGCTGAGGCAGGAGGATCTCTACACTTATACCATCATAAGAACACCATGAGCAGCCGGGCCGTGATGGCGCACACCTTTAATTTCAGCACTCGGGAGGCAGAGGCAGGCGGATCTCCGTGAGTTCGAGGCCAGTCTGGGTTGTAGAGCGAGTACCAGGTCAGGCTCCAGGCTTCAAAGAATTCTCGCTCACCCACAGTCATATTCCTGGGGGCTGGAGAGATGGTTCAGTGGCTGAGAGCGCTGGCTGCTCTGGCAAAAAAAAACCCAGTTCAGTTCCCAGCACCCACATCTGATGTTCACAGCCGCCTGTAACTCCAGCTCCAAAGAATCCTACAGCCTCTTTTGGCCTCCAAGTATGCATGCTCGCACACAGATATAAATAAAATCTTTTTTTGCTTTCTTTCCTTTTATCCAGACAGGGTTTTCTTTATGTAGCCCTAGCTGTCCAGAAACTCAGTCTGTAGGCCAGGGAGGGACCTTGAACTTAGAGATCCACCTGCCTCTGCCGCTCTAGATTAAAGGCAGGCCATGCCCGGCTCAAAAATAAAATCTTAAAACACATATTCAGAGCATAGCCATATGCAGAGGCATAATCCTGGGGGGCTTTTTTGGTTTTTTGTTTTTTTTTTTTAAAGATAGGGTTTCTCTGTGTAACAGTACTGGCTGTAGACCAGGCTGGCCTTGAACTCACTGAGATCTGCCTGCCTCTGCCTCCTAAGTGGTGAAATTAAAGATGTGAGCCCAGCTGAAATCTGTTTTTTTAAAGATTTTATTTATTTATTTATTATGTATATGGTATTCTGCCTGCATGTATGTCTGCACACCAGATCTCATTGTAGATGGTTGTGAGCCACCATGTGGTTGTTGGGAACTGAACACAGGACCTCTGGAAAGACCAACCAGTGTTCTTAACCTCTGAGCCATCTCTCCAGCCCGTATAGACCTTTTTTAACTACTCCATAAGAACCAGTATGGAACACTGTACTGGGTCAGCATGTCTAAGCTATGTGTCATCTCGCTTCCCAACAGCTTCTGGGCCATCCATCTCCTCCCTTAGACAGTCACATTCCTTGGTAGCTGAGAATTTAAGTCCAGAGCTCTCTTTGTTATCCCCAGTGTATATGGTATATGCATTGTGGGAACCATCAAAGGCCTACAGAAAACCACACAAGTTATGGAACCAAGGGCTGAAATAAAGGCATGTGTGTACAAAGGATCATTAGCAAGTCTGGCCGACCCCTACCTGCCTCTCCGCCCTGGTCCCTGTCCATCTCCACAAACATCCTGTCCCCACAAGGTCACCGTAGGCCTCTGAGTGTCTAGCCGCCTCTCGATGACATCTTGGCCAGCCCTGGATTGGACCTGGGGAATGTCGGAAGCCCAGGTTGGGGCCATTCTTGGCAGAGTTGGAAGGGGCCGAGCTTGGAAGTGAGAGGGAGGAACCAGCCCAGCAAAACCTGAGAGGGTCACAAGAGTAAAAGACTGTCAGTTTCTCAGCGAGAGGAGACCCCCAGCCTCCTGGACTGGCCTCACTGACCTGAAGGTGGCAACATCTCTGCCTTATCTGAAGCCCCTAGATCGCGTCTCCAGGCATCTACGTTCCCCTGGACAATAGGAGAAACAAGGACACTCCAGTTCAGTTTTCAGGCCACCTTCCAAAGAGAAAGTCCTATAATAACAAAGTGATAAAATCTTAAAGTTACTGACTGATCCACAGGGCTCTAAGCTTCTCTTTCCCTACTTCTCTAAGAAGGCAGATGATAACCAAACCACTTGCCTGTCCCAATCACGTTCCTAAGAGAACGTGGGGGCCAGAGGGTGGGTGGGGGCCAGAGGGTGCCTTGGAGATTGCTTCTACTTACAGGATTCTGGGTGGTGCCTTTACCTTCCTCCTTAAGGGACTACGGTCCCTGCAGCTGAGGGCTAGAGATGAGAGGGCCCGTAGGGAGCCCGGTCTCCACAGTTCTCGCCATGGAATGGTAGGGATGTTGGGAAGCCCATCTAGGTACCAACGAGCCATGATTTTTGGGTCAATTCCTTTCAAAGCGTTAGCCCAAGGCCTGGCCCCAGAAGAATGAGGCCACATATGGGGTTAAGTGGCTTCCCTAGGATCCCCGGGGAACGCAAGCTCTAGCCCGTTGCCGGGAACCCAGCTTCCTGCTGTCTCAACGGAGCCTCTCGGTAACCGGCCTCAGTTTCTCTCTATCCCATCCCCTCTGCTTCCATTCCCGAAGCCCGTCTCTGTTCGGAGCCCTACAGCATCTTCTTTGTCCAACTCCCATCCGAATTCAAATGTCTTTTTTGTTATTGTTGCTGCTGTTGTTTGTTTTCACGCAATCCAGAGATTCCTACCCGCTTCTCCCCCTAGTCCTAGTCTGCATCCTTCTGGACGGAATTATCCTGATCGCTCCCTGTCCTCCGGTCTCCCCTCTCCTCCTGCACACACCCCTGGCTCATCCCCCTGAGGACCCTGAGCGCTAAGGCTGTCTCGACCCCCTCATCTGTTTGTTTTCCGGGCTCCTGCACCCCTCTTCCCCTGCGGACCCCGTCCTCCCACCCTAGCACCCCCTCTCAGACCCTTTCGGCCCCCAACCGACTCTGGCCGAACGCCCCTTACCCAGCGCGAGATCCGCCCTCTTGCCACGCCCCTTACTCCGAGCTCCCGGTCCAGGCTTCACACCCCGATCACGCATGCGCGAGGCGGGTGGGTTGGCGGGCTGCTCTAAATGCTCTAAAGTACCATTTCTCCCGGCCGGAAGGAGGAAGAAGAAAGGTGCGCGCAGGCACACTGACGCCTAAGGCCTTCTCCGCGCCCTGACGGCCCCACCCCATCCCGGGAACCCGGGAAAACTTGTAAGCCAATCAGAAAAGGCGGAGGGCGGGAGATGGACAGCTCCTCCCCGTGCATTGTCCAGTAGAACGTTAAGAGTGCAACTCAGATGGCCAATCAGAACCAGCCGGAGGGGGGAAGGCGGGCTCGCAGGCGCGAAGCTGGACCAGGGAATTCTGAAGGAGGAGTCTGCGCGGCGCGCGCGCCCAAGCCGCGCCCTCGCCCTCCCGGCGGCTTCCTGGCTGTCAAACCGCAGCGGGAGCGAGGGGCGCAGGGTGTGGAGTCCCTGCCTCAGTTTACCCCGCAAGCGAAAAAGGAAAGGGTGAGATCCACTTTGTTGCAGTGTTAGGGACCTGTCTGTGCTGCCCTTTGTGGGTGACAGTGGATTCTCTTCCCTCGAGGGACCGAAGTGCGGGGGCGGACAGAAGGGTGCTCCACCTGGATTAGGAAGTTTCCCGGCTCCTGGCTACACCTGAGGGGACACGTCCGTGCCGCACGCACGTTCGTGTCGCAGGACCTCCCCACCGCGTCTGCATGTTCCCAGCTGCCGCTTAAAGTAGCTTTGCCTTGCACAGATTGTTAAAGCCTCCCCGGATGCTCTGCGGCCCGAGAATCCGGTTCCCCCGAGGTCCCGCAGGACGTCTTACTGGTTTTGTATCGCATCAGGACTTTCCTGGAATTGCTTTTTAAGTCTCGTCCTGACAGCCACTACCGCCTCTGGCGCCCTGAATCTGTTATTTCTCAAGTTGGCACCGCCCACAGTACAGCTGTTGACGTCACTTAGCACTGAACTGAAGCCCGCGGTGCATGGCCCAGGAGCAGGGGCTGTGATGAGCTGCTGAGGTGGCAGAAGTGGTGCAGAGGGAGCACCCCCGATGCTGCCCTGCTTCCAGCTGCTGCGCATAGGGGGCGGCAGGGGCGGTGATCTCTACACCTTCCACCCCCCATCCAGGTCGGGCTGCACCTACCGGCTGGGCTGCAGGGCTGACCTGTGTGATGTGGCCCTGCGGCCCCAGCAGGAGCCGGGCCTCATCTCTGGGGTCCATGCGGAGCTGCATGCTGAGCTCCAAGGGGACGACTGGAGGGTCAGCCTGGAGGACCACAGCAGCCAAGGTAAGCGGTGAGCAGACAGCCCCAGGTTGGCATAAGTAGGGGAATCTTTGGGACCCCGCTATCTACCTCCCAGCCTCTCTGTCAGTGTCCCGTGAACAGACAAGCAGGATCAGGTCTGGTCTGCCCGCCAGAGCTGTGCAGTCAGCTCTTCCCACGACTAACCTGCTCGGCTGCTTTGGCTCACGCCGGGCTAGGAGGGAGGCGCTGGGGTGTCATCGGTAAAGCGTCACAGCGGGACACTCTAGTACTAAGCTCAGACTTGACTCGGTTTCCAGGGTTACTGAAGCACCTTGTTCTCATAAGGCAGTGTTCTAGTGACCTAGGCATTCCACCCAGCCCAAGGCAGCCTCAAAAGGCTGGAGCCCACAGTTCCTGCATCGCCAATTCTTAGTTTCCTATTATTAGATTAGACGCAAGGTTTGGAGGACCCTCATCTGAGGTTTTTGGTATTAGTCTGTAACAGCCAACAGTAAGCGTGAGCGCTTACTGTTACGGGCCAGTGTGTTACGTGTAGCTGGAACTGATACCGTTTACAGCCAAGGAAAAGGACAGCAGGCGGCAAGTATGGCTCTGTGTGTGTGTGTGTGTGTGTATACGTACCCTGTGATCTCAGCACTCCGGAAGCTGAGACAGGAGGGTCGTGAGTTCTGGGCCAGTCTAGACGACAGACTAAAACTGTCTCAAAAATGTAAGAATGGGAGCTGTTTAGGGGTAGATCTGCTCAAGCAGGAACACAGCCAGAAAACTTCCCATTCGTGGGACTTTCCCCTGTGCTCACCTGAAAACCAAATGGTCAGGTGATGGTACTTGTCATTTGCTTTGTGCCTCACCATCAACAGGGACTTTGGTCAATAATGTCCGACTCCCAAGAGGCCACAGGCTGGAGCTGAATGATGGTGACCTTCTGACCTTTGGCCCTGAAGGGCAAGCAGGAACCAGCTCCTCGGAATTTTACTTCATGTTCCAACAAGTCCGGGTCAAACCTCAGGACTTCGCTGCCATCACTGTCCCTCGGTCTAGGGGAGAAGCTGGGGCCGGTTTCCAGCCCATGGTGCCCCCTCAGGGAGCACCGCAGCGGCCACTCAGCACCCTCTCCTCTGCCCCCAAGGCCACACTGATCCTCAACTCCATCGGCAGCCTCAGCAAGCTGCAGCCCCAGCCCCTCACCTTCTCCAGGGGTGGAGGCAGACCACAAAGCCTGGCTGCTCCCACCCGGCCTGGGGAAGTGGGAGCTTCGCCTGCTCCGTCCACACGGAACCGGAGGAAATCAGCTCACAGAGTGTTGGCAGAGCTAGATGACGAGAACGAGGCTCCCCTGTGCCCCCTGTCAGTCCTAATGGAGCCCAGGAAGAAGCTCCGCATGGAGAAAGCCGCTCTGGTGTCCAATGGGTAAGTTGAGTCCTCAGTGTTAGCCTTCTGTCCACACCTCACACCCTAGACTCCTTTTTACTGTCTTAGAAGGCAGGGATAACATCCGGGTTAGCTTTCATCCATAAATGCAGGAAATGTGTGTGAGGTTGCAGGAGTAAGGTTTAGAACAAGACCATAAAAAAAAAAATCTAGGGGGTGGGGCACAGGAGTGCCTCACTGGGACATTAGCTAGCATTCACCTGACTTGCCCAGGGTTGGCGTCCCACCATATACATAAAACACCATTAATCTCAGCACTGGATAGTCGAGGCAGAAGACAGGATTGCCAAGTGTGAGACCAACCTGACCCATACTAAGATCCCATCTCAAAACAAAAACTAGAGTAAGCAGGTCAACTTAGGATGTCTGTGTACCACATGTATGCAGTACCCTGAGACCAGAAGGCTTTGGATCCTCTGGAACTGGTGGGGCATGTAAGTTTAGCCACTAGACCCCAAATCCTCTGGAAGATCAGCTGAGCCATCTTTCTAACCCTGTTTGCTTTTGATGAAAGGGTCTCACTGTATAACCCAGGCTAGCCTCAAATTCCCCAAGGAAAGGTCAGGACAGGGCACTCAGAATGGAAGCTGATCAGTCCTGCTGGGATTCCAGGTGTCACCTTGTGTGCTAGGCATACATTCTGCTGGCACCCCTTACCCTCCAAGTTCCTGCTTCCCACAGGCCTGGAGCCCCTTGTAATGCCGCTTTAGCTAGGTCCAGAGGCAAGGTCTAGACTACAAGTTACTCAGGAACACTCCCAGACTCCCACTGTCCTCAGAAATGGGGAGCCCCTAGCCAGGCAGTGGTGGCACACGCCTTTAATCCCAGCACTTGGGAGGCAGAGGC
>LOJH01007595.1:19672-30794 GCA_001685095.1 Ellobius talpinus
CTAGTTCCAGGACAGGCTCCAAAGCTACAGAGAAACCCTGTCTCGAAAAATCGAAAAAAGTGGGGAGCCTTGTGCACCTTTGCAGCTACCCACAAGACAGTAAGTAGCCTGGGATGGTGGTGATGTCTGGTACCACGTGACCTGCATTGGCCACCCAGGATGCCATATTGGATTCACACCTTGGGCTTTGCAGGCCAGAGGACAGATGTGGCTCCTCCCGTCTCACACTATCACAGGGGCAGAGATAGTATAAGTGGAACTCACACCTCAGTGATCGAGAGCACTTGTTGCTCTCAGCTCACTCCAGTCCCACGGGATCCAACTGGCATCTGGCCACCAGGCACACATGTACACATACAGGCAAAACATTCATTCATTCTTTTGGAAAAGAATGGATCTTGAGAAATGTCTCCTTTCTCCAAAGGAGGGAATGAGCACAGGGAAAATGCCATAGACTCCGACTCAAGGCTGAAGAACCCTCATGGCTGAGGTGACAAAATAAAAGATGGTTTCCTGCCAAAGGAGTTGCTGCCAAGTTCCCAGTGAACTGGAATGCCCAGTAACAAGGAATCACGCCCCGTTCCCATGGACACCAGAGTTGCTTGCAGCTGGAGCAACCATCACAGAAACCACCCCAGGGCTTCTTCATACCATGGCTAGCGCTGCAGCTTACTGGGTCTCTGTGACTGGCTTTTCAAAGCTTTGCCTTTAAATAAAAATAAATTTGCTTCATCCGCATGGGGGTATTTATTCTTGAGTCTAAGCCCGCTTTCTAAATGCTGGGAAGCCTAGACTTGGTGTGGTCTGCAGATGGAATTCCCTGCAGCAGAAGCACCTGTGGGAATGACGTGTGTGAAGGCGCTGGCTACCGACCGCAATGACCGTGCTTGAGCCACAGGACCCACGTTATGGAAGGAGAGTTGTTCACACATTGCCCCCATACTGTGGCACTCAAGTATTCGCACATACACACACACACAATTTTAATGTTGAGCGTGGAAGCATGCTATGAGTTCCAGGCCAGCTTGGTCTACACAAGGTCCTTTCTTTAAAAGGAGGGGCCAGAGAAATGGCTCAGAGCTGCTTTTCCAGAGGTCCCGAGTTCTAGTCCCACAACCACTAGTTTATAATGGGATCTGGCGCCCTCTTCCGGCATGCAGCCAGAACGCTCCATATATCATAAAAGAAATCTTTGCTGGGCAGTGGTAGCGCATACTCTTTAATCCCATGACTGGGAGGCAGAGGCCAACCTGGTCTACAAGAGCTAGTTCCAGAACAGGCACCAAAGCTACAGAAAAATCTTGTCTCGAAAAACCAAAAAGTAAATCTTTAAAAAACAACACACCACACACAGACACATATATATACATATATATATATATAGGTTAGAGTTCTGGTGGGGCTGACACACAGAAAACAAAACAAAAACGCTTCAAGACTTGGTTTTTAGGTGGGAGAGATGGTAGTTAGCAGCTAAGAGCAATGGATAGACAGCCTTTAATCCCAGCACTCTATGAAAGGCAGAGGTCATACTGGTCTACAAAGTTCCAGAACAGCAACCTTGTCTAGGAAAAAAAAAAGCAATAGCTGCTCTTGCAGAGGATCCAGGCCAGGTTCGGTTCCCAGAACCTACATGGCTACTCACAACCTTTAATTCCAATTCCAGGGGATTCAGTGACCTCCACTGTCACTTTACACAATAATAAACAAATAAGCCCCAAAGGCACCCATACAGATAAAATATAAAAAATTAACAATTTAGGCCAGCCATGGTGAGGCATGCCTTGAATCCCAGCACTCGGGTGGGTCAACTGCATGTAGATCTTGTGAGTTCCAGTTCAGGGCAGCCAGGGCTACACAGAAACTCTGCTCTGAAGGAAAAAAAATTTTTTTTCCCTAAAGACTTGGCTTTCTTAGGTTAAGCCCGCTAGGACTTCCAGAGTGACACGGGACAAGGCCAGCTGCCAGTGAGCACTGCTATGATCTGCTGGCAGGGATATGATCAATCTAAAGTACCAGCAAGTATGTCCTATCTTCCTCTGTAGGCTGAGTTCCAATCCCAGCTATCCCTTTGGCATTTTGTAACCTCCAATGGTTTGCAGGCGCCTTTATTTGAGGACTGCCTGGGCATGAGGCTCCTGGATTTCTCTATCCCCAGACTAGCTAGTAACTAAAGGAAGACACAGTTTAGCAATCTAATGTGTCCCAGGCTTTATTTATTATTTAAGAACAAATGATGACAGGCTCATGATCAAAACAGCATCACTGAACTTCATCTTCCCTACCCTTTTTGTGCTTGCGACCCCTCCTCGGTAAAGGAGCTTCACCCCAAAGCTGTGGTGGCTCCAGGTTCTATCTACTACCTCTCTCCCCCTTGCCTCAGCTCACCTCATCCCCAGGCAGGGCTGGCGCCTCAGTTTGAGTGCATGGGAGAACCCAGAGCAGCGACTGGAACAGTAGGAAAGGCCTCGCCCTCCGGAAACGGGACTGGAGAGTAGAGGGTGGTAAAGTGGGGGCTCCCATAGCTTGGGGCACCAAAATGGGGCCCTGGGGGTAGAGGAAAAGATACAGGCCCCCCTGGGAAAGGGGACCCGGCAGCCTCATACTCTTCTCGTTGGGAATAATCAGCGCTTGATCGTTTGCCCTTCTGGCGACGGTTACAGAACCACACTCGGACCACCTAGGATGGTACAGAGAAGACTGGCATCAGCTCACGGGTGCCGAAGCCAGAGGTAGGGAAAAGAAGACAATGGGGAGGCGGGTACCACACTACAGGACCCGGGTACCACTCACATCCTTCTCCAGGCCGAGCTGCTTGGCGATAATGCTTATCTGCTGTAGGGTGGGCTTCGGGCACTGCAGAAACATGCTCTCCAGGTTCCCCCTCACGCGGTTCTCAATGCTCGTCCGCTTTCTCTTTCGAGCCTGCACCAGAGTCTCAGCTTTGCATATCTGGACACGGGCGGAGGGGTTGACAAGGGAGCAAATTGCTATGGGAGCCTTGACTGGATGTGGCCCCAGAGAAAGGGATTACTATAATGAAAGAGAATCCTGGACGGGGTGGGGGAGACCTAAATTAAATCTCTGAGCCTTTCTCAGCAGAAGGGAGTTTGGGCAGGGACCAGAACTACGTTCCATCAGACTTAAACTGTTAGCCTGAGACGAGGGGGCCCCAGGAAGAGAGAAACTGAATAGCAAATATTAAGGCCTTGGATTCTAATCCTCAGCACTAGAAGCGGGGGTGGGTGGGTAGAACAACCACAAGACACAACTGCATCTCTGGTCGGAGAGGGAGCGTTTCAAGCGATGATGAATGGAAGGAGCCGGTGGGATTGGTACCTGGAAGGAAGGCACTGAGCGTGCCTGCGCATCATGGGGGGGTGAGACGGGACACTGGACAGGGAGGTGAAGCTCACCTCCTGAAGGTTCTCGTTGTTGTCGGCTTCCTCTACCCACTTCTCCAGTAGGGGGCGCAGCTTACACATGTTCTTGAAGCTGAGCTGCAGCGCTTCAAAGCGGCAGATGGTGGTCTGGCTGAACACCTTTCCTGAGGAGCCGGGCAGGCCAAAGGGAAAGTAAGGTAGCGCGCAGGGCCTCCAAGACCCCTCCTCGCATGCTCCCACCTCTTCCCAGAGGCAGTTCAAGTGTCTAATCTCCCTCTACACAGGTGAACGAGAGGTGACCCCTAAAACGCCCTTCCCCTTGCAACTACATTGAGAGCTGTGATGGCTGTGGGGTCAGAACATGCGGAAGAAAACCCACCAAAGAGAACACCCAGGGTGAGCCCCACGTCGGCCTGGGTGTACCCCAAGGTGATCCTCTTCTGCTTCAGCACCTTGGCAAACTGCTCCAGCTCCTTCTGCAGATCTTTCATGTCCTGGGACTGCGGCGAGAAAGAGGACTAGTGAGAGTCATACCAGCCGTCAATCTCCACCCCTGGGATCCCCAGATCTCAGTATTTCAGGTTGCCCACTAAAAAATGGTCTGCTGATGTCATTTGCTCTCTATCCCCAGGTGGCAGGGATTGCTCTCTCCCTAGCAACTGGTCACATACACTACCCAGCATCCCCTGCATTAGAATTCAGGTCCAGTATCCCAGCAAATTCCCATCTGCTAACGAATTACTCAGAACAGCCCCATTGGCAACATGTGACCCTAGTTTTAGTAAGTTATAAGACTACAGAAAGAGCCAGGTAATCCCTGCATGTAATCCCAACCCTCAAGAAACAGAAGAGGACTACATAGATAGCCCAAAATAGGGGGAACCTATAGAAATAAAGAGCACCAGGTCCATTGGACTCCAAACTCCACGCCCTCGACACAGTACAAGTGGAGATATTGAAACGGCCTCGCAAGGTAGCTGTCCTGCCTTGGTCTCGCAAGCCCTGGGGATAACAGAATCCACCGCACTGTAGAGCTCCTTTAGAAACCACACACCTCACAAAGCAGGCAAATGCCCTGCTCTCATGAGCTGACAGTCCAATGTGTGAGGGAAAAAAACCCTTGCTGATGGATGTGCTGTGGAGAAAGCCAGGAGGGCAGGGTAGCAGCTTGTGCAGGTGACAAGTTGAATTAAGATGGTAGACAATGCGTCAAAAGCTAAGGCCTTACCAAAAAAAACCGTCGGACACACATTTTAAAATATGGATTTGGTGCTAACCAGACAAAGTAAGTTTGATCCCCAGAATAAGCAGTGTGGCGACGACCGCCTCTGACGCCCACAGATGCACGGTGGCAAGCATGCACGCACAACAAATGTTTGTTCTTAAAATTAAGGCTGGGAGGTGGTGATGCATCTTTAACCCCAGCACTCCCCTCGGAGGCAGAGGCAGGCAGGCAGCTCTCTTGTGAGTGTGAGGCCAGCCTGATCTACAAAGTGAGTTCCAGGACAGCCAAGACTACACAGAGAAACCCTGTCTGGGAAAACCAAAAGAAGCCGGGCAGTTAGTGGCACACGGCTTTGATCCCAGCACTCGGGAGGCAAAGGCTGGTGGATCTCGGAGTTCGAGGCCAACCTGGTCTACAGAGTGAGTTCCGGGACAGCCAGGTTCCACAGAGAAACCCTGTCTCGGGAAAACAAACAAAAATGAAAACTAAGAGCCAGACTAAGGCCTTGGCAGGCGGTGGCGGTCGGGCCCAGGTGGGGAGGGATACGGGAGGGCCAGTGGAGCGCGCTTCCCAAAGGGCGGACGCAGCCTCAGAAAGAACGGGAACAAAAATGGCGGGAGGCATTTCGGGTTATCTCGAACAGAAGATGGAAAAGGAGGCGGTCATTTGGTGACGCAAATGAGCCTGCGCGGGGGGGGGCAGAGCAGGTCGGCAGAGCGAAGGTGCAGGTCTGTCTTAGATACTCCAGTTAAGGCTGCTCAACCCAGCAGCCAGCGAGGCACGGCCCAACGCGGTAGCACATCCTTCCGGAAGGTGTTTCAACGGTGAAAGATTTTACCACCTTCGAACAGACTGACTTTCGTCTCCAACCTCGCTCCGCAAAGATCAAGTGCCCTCAGCTGGCGTCTCACCTTTTCTAAATCCTACTTTGTGGATTTGGAATAAAGTAAACCACGGCTCAAGCTCCCTGCTTCATTAAGGCCACTTAAGACATGAGATAAACTACTAATGCCTACCCAGGGGGCTCCAGGTAGCATAAACAGGCACTTGGGGAGGGAGCCTCCAACTCACTAACTGGTAAGAGGCAGGGCTACTGGCCGGCACCAGTGTCCACTCACACCTTCCCCTGATGGCTAATTGCTTACACTTGCTTCCGAGGGCGGCCGTGCATTTTGCGGAGGTCCCTTCCAGGGCTTGCTGGAGGCCATCAGCCACTCAGCAAAGCCCGTGCACTCGCGGCACGATCTAGAAACGGCCTAGAGATAGCGATAGCATCTCCTACCTGAGTGCGTTTACAACTTACGGAAGTAGGGCTGAATGGATCAAATCTGCACCTCCAGCTCTCTACAAGAGGGTGCCGGGGTGTTCACTTAGAGTAATGGTCACTCACACAGGGGTCTGCAGCAGAAGCAGGACAGACAGGCCGTAAACTTGACTGAAGGTGAACCCAATTCCAACTCCGCTGCCCACAGCTATCAGCGGTCAGTCACACCCAAGCTTTGGAGTAACAAGAACTCCCAAGATAAGCGTTTTCACCCTCCAGCCATGTTTAACCTAAGGCCAAGGGCCTGGTTCTGACAGAGACCCAAGACCCCAGAAGGGCTAAGTGCGGTGGGAGAAGGAGCTGAAACCGGCCAACACTGGGGCCCAGATAGTGACCATCGACATGACAAGGACGGACCGGAACAATACAGGCCAGTTTTGGATTCTTGCAATTCTGGCTTCTAGTTCAAACCATGTCCTTCTCAGGACTAGGCAGTCACCACAACGCCTTCTTTGCTAGGAAGACTCTTCCAAGTTCCCAATTCCCTTCGCTGCTGCCTCTGCCAGCGCAGCCATGTCCTCTCCACCGACCCAGGCCGATCTCACTTACCTCCTCCGGACTTGGTTCCACCTTCTCCAACTTCACAGCACTGGGGCGGACAGTGCCGGGCTCAGGGGAGGCCCCCTCCGAGTTGCTCTCTGCTCCTGCTCCTGCCTGATCCTCAGGCCGGGAAGTCTCCAGGCCAACTTGGGGCACTAGGCCCAGTCCAACCTGAGGTCCACAGTATGCCATCCCTCCACAGAATTCATATGGCGGGGGACAAGGGGAGATCCCCAACACCTCTGAGCCTGGCCCAACCCCTGGCCCGATTCCAGGCCCACCTGGAGGCCCTTGGAAGCTTATCCAAGTCCGAGGGTCCACCCAGCCTGGCTCCAGCCCTCCCGACCCATCACCCCCACCAGGTGGGGGTGAGAAGGCGAAGTCTGAAGCCAGGTGTCCAGCCATAGGGAAGGCAGGCACCCCAAGCCGGGGGCCTGACGGAAGGAGGGCTCACCTAGGGACTGCTTAAACCTCTCTCCCTCCCTCCTTCCCCAATCCCACCCGCTAGCCTTGACCTCTGGCCCCGCCCCCTAGATGGGTGGGGGAGTGGGCCAAGGGGGTGGGAGAAACTGAGGCGAAAGGTGCTCGCCTGTGTCTGGAAGCGGAAGGCTTCAGAATCCTGAGGGAGCAACCTTTAGGGCTGGACCCCAGGGGGACCTTCATTTTCAACTCTCAACATCTACTCACACCTACCGTGGGCCCCGAACACCTCGGAGTTGATCATGATCCCTTCCACACCTCCACTTTGCTCAGGAAACAAGCGCTTGGCTGCCCCATCCCACCCCAAAGCCGCTTGGTACTGTTCCGCTCCGCCTTTCACTGCCCCCCATCCTCTCAGAGGCTGCAACATTTATTGGATGTCCTGTCCCAAGTATTTCTGGGGCCACCCCTCAGTTCTTCAACTTTCATAAGTGTGCTACCAGCTGGACATCCACCCATCTAGAACTGTAGGTTTCAGAGACTGGGAAAGCCCAGTATTTCACCCTGTCTCTGGGGGCAGGTGGTGGGACGAGGCTGGCACTCCATGCCCAGTCCTCCAGACTCTAGAGGTTCCTCATCCCCGGGCCCCCAGCCCCAACCCGAAATGTCCCCATACATCTCCCAACCTAAGTTGTCCAGAGGCTAATGACAAGGCAATCAGGGACTCCCCTCCCCCCACTGGGAGACCTGCACTCAGGCCCACGATCCCCTCACAGTCAAGGCCTGGGCATCTCATTCCTCAAGGGGTTTCTTCCTCCCTCCCCCACCTCTCATCCCAGGCCTCCAGCCTAGTTCCTGGGTGGAGAAGTAGTGTAGGTGTGTAGAGAGGGAAAAAAATCTGACTTCAGGTTCAAAGAAGCCTGGGAGGGACGGGGGGGGGAGGGTCAGGACAATGGCCTTGGCTGGACAATCCGGGTCCCCAGAGGGGGCAGCTCTAACCCTAAACAAGTGCTCAACCCTTGAATGGGCTTGGATGGCTCCCCTGGGGACAACTTCCTGCTCCCCAACCCCCTCCCAGCCCCAGTCCCTTCACACAAGGTTCCTCTCAGAGCTCTTCAGCATCTCTCCTCTCCAATCCCTCAAAGACTGAGCCTCCTACTCAGGTACCCAGCTCCCCTTCCTCAAGGGACGCTGGTGTTCAGCCTCGTCACCCACCCCTCCCCCAGCCCCCCAGGCCGAGGGATACCTTTGTTTCGGGGACCCGACTGGCGGAAAGATGCCGAGGGATGGGATTAGGAGGAGGGGTGCAGGAAGCCTACCCTTAGCTTTCCTGCAGGGATTTTTCTGGGCCTGAGAATCCTCCAGGATCCCGTTGCCGGCCTGGTGCTTGTTATGTTTGCAAGAGAATAGCCCTCGGAGAGCCCGTCTGCAAGGGATGATGTTTGTCTGTCTGCACTGACACCGACACCTTGCCCTAAATGAAGTCCCCAGGGTGGATCTCACAGCCCCAAAAGGGCTCAGGGCCAAAGTACCCCACAATGTAGACAGCCAGACCAGAGTTCTGAGCCCGCGCCCTGACCTCCACTGGCTACACTGGGCCTGTCCCCGCCTGAGAGACAGCTGACTAGGGTCAGTGGCTCTAGCTGCCTATGAGAGCCAGAGTGTTCCTTGGGGAGTCTCCTGATGTAGTCAGCAGCCTTTGTCATTTGTTCATTTATTATTTGGAGATGGAGCCTAACTCTAGATACCAAGCTGACCTTGAACTGATGGCAATTCTCCTGCCTTAGTCTCCCAAGAGCTGGGATAACTGGAATGAGCAATGACCTCACCTGATTCTCTGACTTTTTAAAAATTACGTCCTAAGTGTGTGTGTGTGTGTGTGTGTGTGTGTGTGTGTGTACCGCAGAGCACGGGATGGAGGTCCCCTTCTTCGTCAGACCAGGTTGTCAGGCTTGGTGGTGGCAGGAGCCATCTCTCTGGGCCTCTCTGGCCTTCCTTCTGAGTGTGCATTGCGCCCTTCATTTCTCGCTGGTCTTCCTTGCTCTCAGCCTTAATTGTAGTTCTTTTCCATTGATTAGTCTGACAATCTACAGACATAGAGGCTGGTGCTGGGTTCACGAGACAGCCGTGAACTGCCCCCAAGGCAGATTAAGGGAGGGTAGGGCGAGAGGTGCCCCACCCCACCCATCTTCTCTGCCCCCAAGACAGAGCCATCACACACCTTTGTCATGCATTTACCTGCCGTCTGCCCTGAAGACTCGGCCTCCCAGGGGGGAGGAGCAGGCTAGAATCCCCCACACCCAGCTCCTCCACCCACCAGCCTCTAAGGCCTAGAGATCTCTCTCCACAGCAGGCCCAGTTTCCCCCCCTGCTGCCCTGTTTTCCCGACTCGACACCAACCTTGTTTCATGGATTATAATGAAACATTATAGTAGTTACTCCAGGTGGTGACCCACTGGCCAGGGCAGGAGGCATGTTCTGAGTGCTTGGCTCCTTAGTGACCGGCTGTCGGTGCCAGGTTGGCCCTAAGCATTCCTGGAGTCTAATGCCCACCTTAACCGCAACTGTCCCAGCAAGTCACCTCAGAACTGGCCTGAAGATGAGGCTCTCCCTGGCCTGGCCTGGCCTGGTCCTGTGCTGTCAGCCGGTGGCCCTGGAGATCAGAAGGTTGGTGGCTTAGCTGACTTGGTTTCTTGCCTCCTGGGTCTTAGAGAATCATCATAAAATCTTTTTTTTTTTAGAAAGGTCTCCCTATATCACCATAATATCTTAAATCCCCCAAATTCCAGCCAAAATTTATTAACTCCATGTGCACCATATTTTAGGACCAAGCCAAGACCTGTCCCAGAGCTCTAGAGTCCGCCTAGGCAGATGACACCAACTTTTACAGTCAGGGGTAGCCTACCAACGTGGCAAAAAGGTATGATGGGAATCCAGATGTGGTGGTCCACACCTGTAATCCCAGCCCTTGGGAGTCCAAGGTCAGGGGCTGGAGAAACAGTCCAGCATTTAAGAGAGGACCCTTTTAAATTCTGTTCCCAGCACCCACGTTGGGTGGCTCATAACCTCTAACTCCAGCTCTAGGGAACCCCCAAGTCTCTGACCTCTGTGGGCATCTGCAGCCATGTGCACACACCCACACCCACACATACACCCCCCGCCCCAAACAGTGTTCTCTGTAGCACTAACTTTCCTGGAACCCCGCTCTGATTTTTTTAAAAGAGAGTTTAAGGCCAACCTTAACCACAAGAGTCTCCAGGCCAGCTTGAGCCACAGGAGACCTGGTCTAAAACAAAATAAGCAGAGGCTTTGATGGGCAGCTCTGCTACTGTGAGCCCAGCCAACGCTCGCTCGCTGGGGTTGCGGTGCAGGGCACCTGGAAACTCAGCGAAATGGACTCACGCGAAGGATAACTAGACTAGAGCTGGAAACCACCGATTTTAGCTTCGGGGCTTTGTCTCCCTATGAGGCAAAGGGGAGAGAAGAAATGGGGAGCTGCAGAGACCTGGGCTCAGTCAGGCAAGAAAATATTCTCCCTTGGTCATTTACAGGCTGGCCTTGAACTCACAGAGATCCACCCACCTCAGCATTCTGGGATTAAAGGCGTGGGCCACTATGCCCGGCTTGCTTTTTTAAATGAACTGTGTAGTCCTGGCTGGCCTAGAACTTACTTTGTACACCAGGCTGGCCTCTACCTCTTGGGATTAAAGGTATGCACCATGTCTATGACCAACCCAAGTCTTGAGATTCTTGACATAAAATTTTTTTTGGAAGAGCCAGAGTGAAGGAGTCAGTTTGTTGATGGGAGGACAGCCCGATTGCACTTAGAGCCAAGCTCTGGCTTTGGGAGAGGTACACCCATGTGCTACAGGCTGTGACTGACAGACTGGAGCTCCTGGAGTTACACTGGCTAAAAGAGATGATGACCACTGAAGCTAAGAGAGAAGGGGGAAAAAAGTATAAAATTTTTATCTCGGGTGTGGTGGTCCATGCCTTTAATCCCTGCAGGAGAATATCTTAGTTTGAGGCTAGCCTAGTCTACATAAGTTCCAGGACAGCCAGGGCTGTTTCAAAAAACCAAAATAAATAACTAAAATAACTTTTAAATAATTAAGTAGTTTTAATAAAATTAAATAAATAACATATTTATATTTTTATATTTAAATTTTTATATTTAGCTGGGTGGTGGTGGTACATGCCTTTAATCCCAGCACTCAGGAGGCAGAGGCA